>APFE030663276.1:0-62592 GCA_000404065.3 Pinus taeda
GAGTCACAAAGATGGAGGGGGGGGTGAGAGAAGGACAGAAGGAGAGAGACCATGAGAGGATTGGAGGGTAGAGAGAGAGAGAGATGGGGGAAGAGAGAGGGAGGGAGGAGAGAAAGGGAGCAAGAGGACTTGAGAGAGAGGAGGATAGATGGAGGGATAGAGATATGGAGTTGTAAGGGGAGAGAGGGAGTCAAGAAGAAAGACATAGAGAGTGAGAAGTGGAGAGATAGAAGGAGTGACAAGGGAGAGATGGAGAGAGAGTGTATATTTAGGCATGAGATAAAGAGACAAAGAACAATATATGGAGATAATGGGAGAGAGAAGGAGAGAGGGAGGGATAGAGTGACATAGTTAGAGATAGAGAGAGAGACACACACAGAGTGATGGGGGAAGAGAGAGGATTGGAGGGCACAAGGAGGGAGAGAGAGAGAGAGAGAGAGAGATGGTGGGAGAGAGAGGGAGGTAGGAGAGAATGAGGAAGAGAAGAGCGATGTGATAGAGGAGGATAGAGGGAGGGATAAAGAGACGAAGTCGAAGGGGGAGAGAGGGATGAAAGAAGAAAGATTGGAGTGATCAGAGGAGAGAGAGGGAGTGATAAGGGAGAGATGGAGAGAGATTTTGTATGTTTGGGGGTGTGATAAAAAGGCAAATAAAGGGACATGGAGAGAATGAGGGAGAGAAGGAGAGAGAAAGAGAGAGGGAGGGATATAGTAAAAAATTTGGATGGTCACGAGAGAGAGAGAAAGAGAGAGAGAGATTAAGGGAGAAAGAGGAAGGAAGACAGAGAGGAGGTGAGAGAGTATATAGTGTGAGGGTATGATCCGAAACTAAATAACAATGCAACAAATTACAGATATAGGAAAAAATATAGAGATGCGACAGAAAGAGCAATGGAATAACATAATACTGAAATATGTTTACAAAAATAATGGAAACAAACTAGCTCAGATGATGGTAGCTTATCTCTCACAAGAGATATGGTGGCTACATGTGTCTAAAATGTGTTAAAATGAGTCTCGAGGGCCTACTTATTATTAAACAACAATGTAAAACCCTAAAAAACCAAAACCCTAACACCACGAGATGTAATGCCAAGAATTGTTGGGCCATGTTGGTGTTAGTTGGGAAACCAACTTCTCGGGGTTGTAACATGGTCACATTATATTCATTTAGCACGTTCATACCTTGTCGGAAAGGTCTCTCCGAGTACTACAACATTTGTGGCAAGTTGTGGTGGACCTAAAAAATATCATATAGGGGATCAAACTCCTCGGGAACTTTAGGACCGGAAAAACTACTAAAAATAGTAAATGTTGGAATAAACAAAGAAATATATGAGACCAATTTGAGTTCTAGGTGGAATAGGTGGGTGGCCACCAATATCCACCTCAATTAGTCCTCCCCCCTTACGAAGCAATGGTCCCCATTGTGTGCAGATACTCGATGAGGTGACGAAATTTGTGTTGAATGTGGTCTGTACTAAACCACTTTCCCTCATGAAGGAGTTTCCCTACTTTGACAACTCGATATAGCAAGATCCTCTCTTGGTGATTTTTATTAATCACTGTATCCATCATTTGATCAAGACACCTGGTTTATTAGGAAGTTTTGGTCGATTCTGTGGGAACAGATGGACACCAAACTGAACAAAAGCACAACCTTTCATCCACAGATAGATGGCCAGACAAAAGTGGTTAATAGGACAGTGATCCAATTTCTCAGAGGCTATTGCAGCAAGCATCCCAAACTTTGCAATGAACATTTGTTTATGTGCAACATGCTTACAACTGAGAAAAACATTCTTCTACACAGAGATCTCCTTTTGAGACCTGTTTTGGTTTCACACCAAGATCTCCCTTGGATTTTGTTTTTGGACAAGGCAACCAAGTTCATTGAATTCACTAGGCAGTATAGGAACAACTAGAAAGGAGCCAAGCCAAGTACAAGGCGAGGCATGACAAGAATCGAATGGAGCATAGTTTCGAAGTTTGTGATCAAGTCTAGCTGTATATTAGCAAAGACAGAATGTAAGGTGAAGGTAAAAAGTTAAAGCCAATAAGGTATGGACCTTTCAGTATACTTGAGAAAATTGCTGAGAATGTTTTCTGCCTTGATTTACCAGCTTACATACACATCTACTCAGTCATTAATGCAGATAGCTTGATACTATTTGAACCTTCATTAATTAAATATCGCGAAAATCAAAGTCAATTGCCTCCTATTGATGATATGTTACCTGAATATCTCAATCACTTGTAGGAAGATATAGTTCTGGATAGGAAGATGAGGACGATGCGCAGGGGAGATGTTCAGTACCTCAGGATTGGACTTAAGGGTTCAAAGCTAGACAATGCAAAGAGGATAGAGATTGGACAAGTGAGACAACTATACCCTCACTTAGTCAATGTTTGAATACCAAATTTTGGTTGTCCAAAAGCTTTTTTAGTGGGAAGGCCGTGATCTGAATTGGATCCTTAAACATTCTCTAAGTTTTTATGATTGTTTCAAATTATTTCAAGCTTCAATATCTTATGGATATTGAGCTTATTATAAATAACCTCTAAACAATAGCAGTTTATGGTTAGCATGGAACAACGAGGACTCTCGGTCAAAGTGCGCAGACCGTTGGCCCATGGTGACTGCGCATTGGCAAAAATTGAAAAACGGGAGATCAAATCCAACAATAGAAGCAGTTTCTGATACGCAATTAGCATTGAAGCGCATATCGTAGGGCATCCCCCTCAATGAAGGAAAGCCCCCCTAAGCACTCGGTCACGAAGAAAAGCATAAAACCATACGAAAATCTATGAGTCCCGCCTGATGGCATACACTGGGTGACACGCATCTAGTAGATGAGAGAGAAAACTAGTCACATCGTGCGAGAAAAGATCATGCTACTTACTCACTCGATATGGATGGGGTCCGTAGGAACTAGAGGCTCTAGATCAATGACAAAGAATTGATCCAATGGATGACTAGATTCGACGGGGGAATAGGCTGAGTCATATAATATTTGAGGTCCGGCATGACTGCTAAGCTGGTAGAGGTGTGAGTTTCATAGGCAATCTTGCAGCAATAGAAATCACGATTGTTCAAAGAGAACTGACACTAATTTTGTGAGGAAACAATTGGCCACCTCACTATGAAGGGTTATACAGTGATGATGACACAAAGCAGGGGAATTCGAGCTAGCAGAGGCAGTAGATCCAGAGAGTCGGGAAGCGGAAACAAACAATTGGGGAGAAGATTGGCTTTAAGCCATGAATAGACAAAGAGTGAAGGCAGGCATGGAAAGAGAAGGAGAAAGTCGAGAGGCAAGAAAGAAGTGAATTGCAGAGAATAGAGAAGCTGAGCTGACCTGCAGAGTAGAGGTAGCATCGAGTAGGCAGACACAGAGAAATTCTAGGAGTCTGTGAACTCCAGAGAAGGCTTGAGAGGTTCAAGCACCTCGTTTGTGTATACCTGTCAGGTATTGAGTACCAAATTGGACTCATACAACTCAGACTAGTTGAGTTCGATATTTAGTAAGGGGAGTCTATGTACTTTAGAGACTTGGGGAATCCAAGTACAATCGAACTGATCATCATCTGTTAAGTGAGACTCAAACTGAGTTCCTTATTTTAAAAGCTCTACTTTAGGACACAATAGAAAGGCCACCACTGAAGGCCAGACAAGGAGATGTAGCCCAGGAGGATTGGGTGAACTTCTTATTAAATTTGTTGTCTTTGTGTGTTTGCTTACAATGTTCTCTTACTGTTTCAGTATCTATGTATTTCACAATCTTATCGATCCGTTGCATAAAATACCATAGGCACAACCCAACACTTGAGTCTGTAATACCTTCATTATTTTTATGAGGTCATCTACGGGGGATTTCAGATCAACAATTTTTAAAACTCTTATAAAATTAAATTTGACTAAAAACTAGACATTTAAGTTCATCTAAAACAAAATAGCTATATTAACTAAAATAAAATCCTTAAAATGGATTGTATACATTATTCCACAACTATAATTCTTAATTAAGGAAAACAAGTAAAATCTTTGCACAATATGTTTTCACCTCAAAATCTAGGAAAAACTAAAAATGTTTTTAAAAAAATTAGCTACAAACAAAAATATTCATCTTAAAAAAAATTAGGGTTTATTTTGAACTAACAAACAACCCAATGTTGACAATCTCAAATCTAGGAAGGAAATCATGATGGAATTCTAATCGTCTCCGAATCTTGGAAAAGAAAATTATTGACCAAACATCACTTCAAAGTAGTTTCACATTATCAATAGCTCAACAACTTGCCACAATTTTTATATAATTGCAACACTAAATCTTTGAGTTTTAATGTCTTCAAATAAGTTATATTATAGAGTGATATTATTAGCAAAAAATGTGCTGTCAAAACTGGGAGGCCAAAAACCACCAATAATAAAATTGGCTATTTTACCTCAATTTGATTTCAATTATTAATTCTATTTTATTTTTTATTGAGCCAATTTAATATGCTATTATATCAAAAACATAATTTAAACAATACAAAATTACACATTATCTTTTCCCTTTAAAATAAGTTTATCCTAGAATAAAACTTGATACATCTGAGTTTATATTAGATCTATAATTAACATAGATTTATGTTGATTAAATAATTAAATCAAAATATTTGAATAACCTAATTTAACAATAACATCACATTACATTACAATATCTCTTCTATACCTATCCACACACAAACATTAAACAGTATGTTTCTCTTTTATTGTATTAAAATTAAACTAAAACAACAACCATTCATGCTTCCAAATAAATAATAACAGGAACAAGTAGCTACATGGAAAGTAATTACAACAAGAATTGGTCTCCACATTCAAAGTGAAAAGAGTATATTATGTAACAAGTTTCTATCAAGGTACTAAAAATGTTATAGTACTTATCACTCTCACAATTCATCGCTTATGTAAAACTTAACAATACTTTTTTCATTTAAGAACCCAAAAGAACGGTGCCCCCACTTGTGGCATCTATAGCATTGATAACTAGTTCCCCTTCCACAGCCATTTCCTCTACCGCGTTGGAACGATCTGCCACCTCTCGTTCCGTCTCCTTTTTCTGCTATTCCCGAAGTCCTCCAACTGCTGGCTTCCTCGCTGTTGCTGGTAGTCCGGCCCCTGCCATAGGACTAGCCTCTTCCTCTGGTAGACCCTCGTCCTCTCTGGGCATTCTGTCTTCGGTTAATTTTCTCCTCTGCTTTAATTATGCTCTGGTATGCCTCCTCAGTATTATTGGGAGACAAAATTCTTACTTCATCCAAAATATCCATCCTCACTCCATTAACATATCTGGATTTCCTCTCTACCGTATCCTTTGTGTATCCGGCTCACAAATTCACTCGATAAAATTCCTCTGTATACTCCTTCACAGTCAGTCCCCTCTGTCTCAAATTCTGTACCTGCCTATGTAATGCGATTTGATAATCCCTTGGCAGAAATCTACCCTTCAATTTAGCTACCATCCTTGTCCAAGTTTTAATCGGTGTTTTGTTCAACCTCTTTCTCTCATTCTGGACACTGTCCCACCACAGAGCTGCGTGTCCTTTCAGCTTTGTTGCTGCAAACTTGACTCTACGGTCTTCACTAACTTCCTCCCATTTAAAATACTTTTCCATCTCACTAATCCAATATAACACAACATCAATAGACAAACTACCATCGTAAGTCGGGAGTTCTAGTTTTGGTCTGCTGTTCAACAATAAGATAGACTTTTGTAATTTTACTTATGCTGATTCACCTTCAGGTCCATCTGCTGCCACTTCTACTTCTTCTTCACTCACATCACCCATTTCTGGATCTCTTCTCCTGCCTGCCTCTACTGCTTCCAACCCAGCAGTAAGAACTCTGAGTTCTTCTCGTAATGCCTCATTTGTCATTCTACGAGCACCTCGACCTCGTCCTCGTCTACCTACATCCATTTTTTTTTTTTCAAATCTCTTGAACTTAATCTGCTTTGATAACACTCTGGTGTAACCCAGCCCACTTGGCACACACTTTGCACTTTATACGTGGATGGAAAGGTTTACGTGGCGAACAAAAATCTTATGTCCGCGGGATTTCGTGAAGTTGGTAGCGGGAGAGTAAATGCAGGGAGTAAACACCCTGTACTCCGCCTCGAATTGCTCCCGTCCACCTTACGCGCCTTAACCCTAACTCTTTATGGCACTTTCTCAATTATTCTCCGTTGTTTTCGCTCTGAGTTGTTCTGCTCCAGCCGAGGGTTTGTTGGTCTCTGTGGTAGAATACTGTGCGCTTTGTGCTGTTGGTATGTTCGGCTCCTGGTGCTATCAAAAAACTCGAACCCTTCTCTGTTCAACCTGCTTGCAAGTTTAATGGCAACAACTCTTGGTTGTGAAGGCTACTCGGCCTGGTTCCGTGGCTTGACTGCGGTGAGTAATGCTATTTTCCCTTCCTTGTATGCGCGAATTCTTGCAAGTATTGTTAAGCTCTGGTTGTGGTTACTATATTTCTTCCGTCTCTGTAAATGTCGTCGTTCTTTATCTGGGTTTTGGTAGTCATTGATAGAAACCGTCGTGGTTTTGCTGTGTTTTCTTTCGGCACCTTACTGTCTCTGGTTCGAATCTGGTTGAGTATTATTTGCTTGCTGTTGGT
Source organism: Pinus taeda (assembly GCA_000404065.3). Lineage (NCBI taxonomy): Eukaryota > Viridiplantae > Streptophyta > Pinopsida > Pinales > Pinaceae > Pinus > Pinus taeda. The sequence goes on from APFE030663276.1 coordinate 6,661, forward strand.
TGGGTTTCTTACGGTGCGGCACTGTAATTGCCTGCGAGCACAGGACTTCTCGGGCGCACGTCCTTCGTTTGGAATAGGTGAATGCTCTTGTCCCTGTTTCAATATGGCTCGCCTTCTCGTTCTGGGACTAACCCACTTTGTTTCTTTGGTCAACAGTTACTCCAGCTCTTCGGGAGGTCATACAGTTGCGTCTGGCTACGCTCTCTAGGTAATTTCACTATGTTTTTACTTCTTTACAGGCATTTGCATTTCCCTTGGATTTCCCATCTTTACATCCATTGTAATATATGTGTATTGATGTGTTGCAGGTCGTTGTTGATGACCTGCGCAGCGTATCCTTCAGCGTTTAGCTTGTATAGTTGTTTCTTTGCCTGGGTAGGCCTGAAACCCAAACGCCTGGTTGTAGTTTGATTAATGTTAGGTCTTGTGTTATTTGTTCAAGTCCTTCGGTCGCTGTAATGAATTTGACTTGGCTGTAATTTATTCTGTTTGCTCTGTGTTAAATATCGTAAGAGGTAGGAACCGTTGTTGGTTGACTTTGTCAAACCCCAGTTCAGGGTTTCTGGGTTGTAATGCTTTTCCGACTATACGTCGTACTCTGATTTATATGAGGTCACAGATTTTGTTTTTCACAGTATTGTTTTGGCATTCCCAATGATTCACTGTAACTGAGGTCCTTCGATGGTTTAAATGAAAATTATTTTCAGTTGACGTTTACAGTTAATCCAATTGATACAGAATATGGTTACAGAAATACTATTTTTGTTAATAACTATAATCATTTGGCATTCCAAGACTTGTAGGAACAGTTGGCTCTTATTTCCCTATTTTAATGGACAATTCCTTAACTAATAATTGCGCTGCAATAATTCTAACTGAAATAAAAAGAGATGTCTAAATTCACTGACTTTGTAAAACAAACTAAAAGAAAAATTATTTCTGTAAAAATTAAACAGTCCAATCGATCACTAGCCTTTGAACCTAGTTGGAATTCTTTTTGCCCAATTTACGGTGAGCTGGATGCTCCTGCATCACTATGTTTTGATGACATCGAGTGATACAGTGGGGCATCCAGAACATGATATCTGCAATATTGAATAACAAGACATAGAATCTTGGCATAAACGAGAGGTAGAGGAATGGTAATGTGGGTGCCCAAGTCCTCCATAATTCTTTGTATAATGTCTGAAGTCGATGCCACCTCTATTTGGACCACGGGCCTCACCTAAATAAAATTGGCTTAATAACAAATAAAATAAAATTAATAACTGAAATAAATGGTCTTTAACGTACAAAAAAAATGTCTGGTGGTGGACATTATCATGTAGAAAGTGTACATGAAAAGAGACAATCATTATATTGTGACATCATTGTTGAATTCAAGAAATCCACTTGATTAAGATCAAAAGATAAGAATATTATTGAAGGGAATCTACAATAATTTGGGAAAATACAAGAAATTATTGAGTTGGTTTACCACTATTTTAAATGTTGTATTTTTAAGTGTAGATGGTATGTAGGATTTGAGAGTGCACTAATACTCATTTTAGATTGTTTTCTATAGATTAGTCAAAGTTCCTATGGAAGGATAAGGACTTGTACCTTCTAACAATTCATTGTGAGCAATTATTTTTTTAACTCAAAGAATATATGTATGTACTCATTCATGTGGACTTATTTTTTATAAATTAATTTATCTTGGTATATTAAGTTTGATGTAAAATAAAAGTGAAAATTAAGGTATTTAAAATTGGCCTACATTGGTTTTTAAAGTAAGCTTAGCAATTTATTTTAATCTCTTGCATCATATATAGGGACATAGATTATAGTGGTAGTAGTTAAAATCTAGACCAAGAGAGTGTTAGATTCCTTTATATATTAAAAAAGAATTAAGAAAAAGAATTAATGGGGGTTAATAATATATATTTAAAAAAAATATGTTGTATTATTTTTGATAAAAAATAATATAAAGACATTTTGTTATTAAACTAGCTTGAATATCATTGTTTTTCAATACTACACATCTAAAGGATGATAAAAATTTTGATCATTAAAATAATTTATATAACTCTTAAGATGGATCTACCCTACTTTCATGTTATATGACATAAAGAAATAAGTGTCTTGTTATTTTGTAAAGTGATATGTGTTTCACTTATTTTTTTCATATATTACTAAATTTTAATATAAAATATTTTTTAATTAAATAAATATTTGTTTAAATTTATTTTGAAATTAATATTTAATTATATTTATTTTTTTGAATTTTTTTGTAAATATCTTTTTCAGGAATAATTTTTCCCAAAAGACATTAATTTTGGTTAACAAATCTACATCAACTTACAATATGACTACCAACTTAGATCCATTTTAATGTCCCATTTAATGAGCAAAGCAAATCTGTTGAGGTTCAAAACTCTTTGAGAGTAAAAATATATTGTATCCCATTAGGTTCTTGGTAGATACAGAATTAAGAGTGATCTAGGTTGGTTAATTTAATTTTCATTAATATAATTTAAAGCTTTTAATAAGCTTAAATCATTGGTTTGTTTGTTTGTTTATATAAAATATATATTCTTAATTGATATTCATTTGAAACAATAAATTAATAAAAAAATAGTTCATGTGAGTGGAATAAATCAATTACTCTACACAATATTAAAAAGAACTCACATGAAAAAGAAAGGTGGTAAATTTAAATGGTTAAATTTTTAAAATTTTTATTTTTTTTTAAATATTACATTTATCTTTACAGTTAAAAATACAACTTAGATTACAAAAAATGACAATTTTGGAAACTATTATAAGATTAAATTTCACTAGAAACTAAACATTTAAATTCATCTTAAACAAAATGGCTATATTAACTAAAATAAAATCCTTGAAATCTTCATTAAGGGAAATAAGTAAAACCTTCGCACAATATGTTTTCACCTCAGAATCTAGGAGAAACTAATTTTTTCTTTTTTAAATTAGTTACAAATAAGTATATTCATTTTTTAAACCTTTTAGGGTTTCCTTTCCACTAACAAACAACCCAATGTTCACAATCTCAAATGTAGGAACGAAATCATGATGGAATTGTATTCCTCTCTTAACCTTGGAAAATGAAATTATTGACCAAACCTCATTTCAAACTAGTTTCACATTATCAATAACTCAACAACTTGCCACAATTTTTATATAATTGCAACACTAAATCTTTGAATTTTTATGTCTTTAAATAAGCATTATTATAGAGTAATATTATTAGCAAAAAATGTGTTGTCAAAACTAGGAGGCCAAAAACCACCAATAATAAAATTGGCTATTTTACCTCAATTTTATTTCAAATATTAATTTTATTTTATTTGTTATTGTGCCAAATTAATATGTTAGTGTATCATTCAAAAACATTATTTAAACAATAAAAAATTACACATTATTTTTTCCCTACAAAATAAATTTATCCTAGAATAAAACTTGATACCTCTCCACTTATATTAAATCTATAATTAACATAGATTTATGCTGATTAAATAGTTAAGTTAAAATATTTGAATAACCTAATTTAACAATAACATCACATTACATTGCAATATCTCTTCTATACCTATCAACATACAAACATTAAGTAGTAGCTTTCTCTTTTATTATATTAAAAATGCAAACACCTAAACATTAAATAATATCTTTTTCTTTTATTGTATTAAAAATAAACTAACACAACAACCATTCATACTTCCAAATAAATAATAACGGGAACAAGTAGCTAGAAGGAAAGTAATTACAACAAGAGCTAGTCACCATATTCAAAGTGAAAAGAGTATATTGTGTAACATGTTTCTATCAAAGTACTAACAATGTTACACTACTTATCACTCTCAGAATTGTTAGATGGTGCATGCCTGCATTTAAGTGAGATGATGATGATAATAATAATAAGAAATAGTTTTTCTCACTTTGGGTTTCCCATGGGTTGCTTTATGTTAAAGCACGGTTTCTTTTAAGTCATAGTGATTTAGACTTCAAATCTATTTGACATGTTATTGTTATAATTATTTCCTCTCACATTGTCATTATTGACAATAATATAAAATCTATTAGCTATTTTTTCGAGTTCATGTTTTCGAGGTGAAATCTATTCAATGTGTTATTGTTGTTATAATTATTTTCTCTCACGTTGTTGGGAAAGAAGCACTCTACACCTTAGTATGGTGGTAAATCTCTAGGGTAAACATTTAACATGTCATGTTTAATATTCAATATTTTTAATCTAATGTAGTAGTTATGTAGAAATCAATATAGTTATTATTATGTATAAATATAATATAAATTTAAAATATAAAGAGGTTTCCTAACACTCAAAAAAATGTATGATGAATAAATGGAAATATAAATAAACTAGACTTATGGTAAATAAATAAAACCTATTTTTATATTTATTCCATAAACATGTTTATATTTAAGAAAACTAAAAAAATGTTTTATTTAGGTGGAGTCTATGGTCAGAATACCATGGGACAAATTATTATTAATACCATGGGCCATCTAAAATATTTATAAAAGAGATATGGTAAATAAATAAATATAAAAGAAGTATAAATGGGTATGGTAAATAAATAAAAATATATAGCATTAGAAAACAATATCCAATTATATCCCAAACATATTGACCAAATGCCATGGAAAATAAAAGAGATGTGATAAGTAAATGCAAATATAAATAAACTTGAAGTATTGTAAATAAACAAAACATCTTTTATATTTGCTCGGTAAATCTCTTTACACTTGAACGCTCAAGAAAGAGGTTTTATTTAGGTGAAGCCTATGGTCCAAATAACATGGGCCAAATTATTATTAATACCATGTAAAAACACATTATTAACCCTAATATCGATATTAAAAGATGATTATTTATATTATTGTTAAATTTAATATTCATATTAATATATTATAATTTTAATATTATTAAATTTAATAAATTTCGAATAATACAATATTAAATTTGTTATATTAATATATATTAACCCTAGATGGGAGGGAAGAAAAATGACAGAATGATAGAGGTGGAGATATAGGGGAAGTGATAAGCGAGAGATGGAGATAAACTAAAGGAGAGGGGTGAGGAGAAATGAAGAGAGAGAAAGGGAGAGGAGTGAAAGAGATAGAGAATGGTAAGAGAGGAAGAGGTAGAGGGAGTCACAAAGATGGAGGGGGGGGTGAGAGAAGGACAGAAGGAGAGAGACCATGAGAGGATTGGAGGGTAGAGAGAGAGAGAGATGGGGGAAGAGAGAGGGAGGGAGGAGAGAAAGGGAGCAAGAGGACTTGAGAGAGAGGAGGATAGATGGAGGGATAGAGATATGGAGTTGTAAGGGGAGAGAGGGAGTCAAGAAGAAAGACATAGAGAGTGAGAAGTGGAGAGATAGAGGGAGTGACAAGGGAGAGATGGAGAGAGAGTGTATATTTAGGCATGAGATAAAGAGACAAAGAATGATATATGGAGATAAGGGGGGAGAGAAGGAGAGAGGGAGGGATGGAGTAACATAGTTAGAGATAGAGAGAGAGACACACACAGAGTGATGGGGGAAGAGAGAGGATTGGAGGGCACAAGGAGAGAGAGAGAGGGAGAGAGAGAGAGAGAGAGAGAGAGAGAGAGAGATGGTGGGAGAGAGAGGGAGGTAGGAGAGAATGAGGAAGAGAAGAGGGATGTGATAGAGGAGGATAGAGGGAGGGATAAAGAGACGGAGTCGAAGGGGGAGAGAGGGATGAAAGAAGAAAGATTGAAGGAGTGATAAGAGGAGAGAGAGGGAGTGATAAGGGAGAGATGGAGAGAGATTTTGTATGTTTGGGGGTGTGATAAAGAGGCAAATAAAGGGACATGGAGAGAATGAGGGAGAGAAGGAGAGAGAAAGAGAGAGGGAGGGATATAGTAAAAAAATTGGATGGTCACGAGAGAGAGAGAAAGAGAGAGAGAGATTAAGGGAGAGAGAGGAAGGAAGACAGAGAGGAGGTGAGAGAGTAGATAGTGTGAGGGTATGATCCGAAACTAAATAACAATGGAACAAATTACAAATATAGGAATAGATATAGAGATGCGGCAGAAATAGCAATGGAATATCATAATACTGAAATATGTTTACAAAAATAATGGAAACAAACTAGCTCAGATGATGGTAGCTTATCCCTCACAAGAGATATGGTGGCTACATGTGTCTAAAATGAGTTAAAATGGGTCTCTAGGGCCTACTTATTATTAAACAACAATATAAGACCCTAAAAAACCAAAACCCTAGCACCACAAGATGTAATGCCAAGAATTTTGGGCCATGTTGGTGTTAGTTGGGAAACCAACTTCCCGGGGTTGTAACATGGTCACATTATATTCGTTTAGCACGTTGATACCTTGTTGGAAAGGTCTCTCCGAGTACTAAAACATTTGTGTCAAGTTGTGGTGGACCTAAAAAATATCATATAGGGGATCAAACTTCTCGGGAACTTTAGGACCTGAAAACTACTAAAAATAGTAAATGTTGGAATAAACAAAGAAACATATGAGACCAATTTGAGGCCTAGGTGGAATAGGTGGGTGGCCACCAATATCCACCTCAATTAGTCCTCCCCCCTTAGGAAGCAATGGTCCCCATTGTGTGCAGATCCTCAATGAGGTGACGAAATTTGTGTTGAATGTGGTCCCTACTAAACCACTTTCCCTCATGAAGGAGTTGCCCTACTTTGACAATTCGATATAGCAAGATCCTCTCTTGGTGATTTTTATTAATCACTGTATCCATCATTTTATCATTTGTGCTTGTTTCATGGAGTCTAGGTTCAACTATGTTAGCGTTAGTTGCTCTGCAATGTCAGATGTGTTGAGCAATGATGGAAAGTATGGCCAAACACGATCTACATTGAACACTAGGTGCAAAACAGGGAGCGAGGGAATGATTAGATTGAAGGAATTTTCCCTCACAGCCTTGGTGATGGTGTATGGTGCATATGAGAGTGGGAAAAGCTTGTGGTGGGGTTGAGTGAAGCACTTCTTCTACAAATGTAGCCAAAATTGTCACCTACCTAGAACTTGAGTGGAACCCGCTATTGTCCATGGTGCTACATTTACTTAGCATTGCCTCTACCCACTATATCGTGGACATGCTTGCGCATGTGTTGAATGCACTCAATGAACCTTTTAGCCCTGTAGAATTTGGGCTAGACGTGTGTCGATTCTCCCTAAGTAGCTGCAAATGGAATGACCATATCAATCAGACAAAGTGGCTGAAATTCTAGCCCAACATGAAAGGGGATATGGCCTGTTGAGCTGTGGAGAGCTCGGTTGTAGTTGTGTTCGACATAGGGGAGGATTTCATCACATGTGTGTGGATACTTTGAGTTGTACATGCGCAGAATGTGTATGATCATTATGTTGATGACCTCTGTTTGGCCATTAGTTTGGGGACTTAAATTCATGGACTTAGTAAGTTTGGTATCCAGCATCGACCAAATACTTGACCAAAGTCACCCACAAATCTATTGTCCCGATTTGAGACAATGCACTATGTGTTCGCAACATGTAACCACACTCACTCAAAGAAGAGATTAATAGTGGTCTTTGTTGTGATACTCGTCTTAAAAACTGCCATAATGGTCATTGAATGAAGGATTTTTCTTCTTATGTGAATTCCTTAGCAAGAATTTAGGTGATTTTCCACGCTTATGAGATGAAGAGCAACCCTTCAATATTATTGATGGATAAAAACCACAATATAATGGTGTTCAAGTAGAAATTAGGAAGTAAACTCCTAATCATTGTGGTTGTTTTTATTGTGAAAATTAATTCACTTCTAATTTATTTGACAAATTAATAACATGGCTTTTGGAGTTTGAAATAAGCATGTTCACATCTAATAGGTGTAGATGGAACTGCTATACTCAACAAGTTCATTCTGTACCACATCTACTTTATGAGAAAATGGATTGATTTATATGATAAAAAGAGGGAAGAAGTTTTAGAAGCAAGGAGACAATTTAAGAGATCAAACCCAAGGAATACCCCATTTCCTATTGATCTTCAAGTGGAATGGGGAAAATATTAAACACTAGAATGGGTTAGTGAACAAATTCAAAATCAAATAAAATGTTTATGTATAGATTCAAACATAAAAAAAAAATCAAACCAACATGTCCAGAGGATGTGAAATAAATGTAGAGTTAGAATTTTACCGAGTGTTGTTTGATTTCAGTTTTGACACTATTAACTATTTTAATATTCATCATTGTATTTTTTGAACCAAAACAAATGTTCTTTCACAAGTAAGGAAATATCTAGCAATGTGGGCATATGGTCAAGATTATCATGTAGAACGTGTACATGTAAAGAGACAATCATTCGATTGTGGCATCATGGTTGAATTCAAGCAATCCACTTGATGAAGATCTAAAGATAAGATTATTATTAAAGGGAATCTACAATAATCTGGGAAAATTAAAATTTGGTATCTAGAATTTGAGACTACACAAAGACATGATACCCATAGTGGACTCTTTTCCATATATTGGTCAAAGTTCCTATCGAAGGATAAGGAGCCGTATCTTCTACCAATTCATTGTGATAGTGATCAACATTCTATTAATACATTGTTTTATTATGAATATATAAATGTGTTTATTAATCAATAAAATTATTATAACATACGTCTAATATATGTATGTACTCGTCCATGTGCAGATATTTTTATAAAGATATTCTAGACCCAAAATTGATATTTGTCATACATTATCATCTAAGATTAAGACACGTATTTGATCATGCATTAGTGGATACTAAGAAAAAAATTATGGCCAACAAAATGAGAGAGAGGGATTAGAGAACATGAAATAAATTGACATCCATGATGATTCTGAAGATGGTTATGTGGAGGCACAAAAAGACAAAAATACATAGTTACATGATGTTACGAAAGACAACAACATGGATGATATAGAAAAAGATGTTCTAAATACATCTACTAAAAATATTGATGGTCTAGAGTGAAATTTCAATGATGAGGAATATGATGCAAGTTAAGACGAGGATGATTATAATATTAACTACTTGAAATATCATATGAACCTTGGCAATGATACAATGGAAAATGATACAAAGGATGACATGGATGCACACAGTGATGTTAAGAACATAAATTCGAATTTTTCAGAAATTTTCCATGTTTAAAAAATGATGATTCTTATTGCCTAAAATATTAAATGCTTCAGTATAATTTGTGTCTATACAAATTACCTATTAATTACCTATTGCAATATGATTAAAGTGTTCAATGTAGGGTATGAATTGATGGTAGAAAAAATTAGGATAACTTGAATGATTCTTCCATTCATTTATTACCAATATATGTTCATGAAGACATAAAAATTTAATAAAATATTAATGCTCATGACTCATAATGATTTGAATAAGAAACTTTGTTAACCTCATTAATTTTATATTGTTTTCATTTTAATGTTGGTCGGCATACTTTTACATTTAGTTATTGTTCCAGGTAGCCTTTAATTTTTAAAAGATTGATGTGCAAAGTCTATGCTAAGGAAGGTTATGACTAGTATAAAATGACCTCGACAAAAATTTGTTGGACACACACTCTTAGAAATCAAGAAATTTGTTACACTCCACACAAATTTAATGTAAAGAAATACTGTAGAATTAGGTACTCTGTCATTCAAGCACTCTCATAACACTCCTAAAAACAATTACTCATTCAATCTACACACATAAAGGAACTACAAGTCAAACTATATCAAGAAAGAAAATAATTTACTACCACACTAGTTTGAGGGACCAATCCAATACATAATATATCACACCATCCAAAACTTACTGCAATTTATTAAATTACACACAAAATCAACTCTAAAAACAATATTAACATAAATCACATCAATGAGAAATATTTATGCAATCTGTCATTCAAGCACTCTCATAAAACTCCTAAAAAACATCACTCATTAAAGATGCACACATAAAAGGAAATGCAATCCAAACTAGAAAAATAAACGAAATACTCCACTTCCACAGTAAATTGAGGAACTAGTCCAAAACTTCATTTGTCACACCATCGAAAGCCTATTGCTACTAATTAAATTACATAAAAAATTGAATATAGCATGAGTAGTATCAACAATCACATAATTGAGAAATATTTATGCAATATGTCATTCAACCAATCTCAAACACTCTTGAAAACTATCACCCATTCAATATGCACACATAAAAGGAACTGAAATCCAAACTATAACAAAAGAGAATAATTCACTATGACACTAAAATGAGGGATCGGTCTAGCACTTAAGTTGGCACACCATTCAAAGAGAACTACAATTAAACTTTGTTATTCATCGGGATCCTCCATTGGCCTTGCATCAATAATGGAATCGATTATGAACAATGTTGGAGTAACCGAGTGGATGTGAATACAACAATACTGAACCTATGTTACCCAACCCATTTCATTATGGTGCTTTCCTTAGGCACCCCTCTAGCATCCTTGGGTGGGGGCCACTAGGTGGAGCCGACAAGTAAGGCTTCCTCTCAGCCAATAGCATATCCAAAAAGCTAATTTGGTAGCCGACATCATCCCTCCTTCCACTATTATTTCTAAACAAGGATTTCCAGGATACACCATTCATTGGGCACCACCCCAACTAATGGCATAACTACCAGGATGATCTATCAACCCACTCATCCCGGCCAACGTCATCCCGTGAATCCTTTTAATGAAAGATAACTATTGTAGGCTAGAGCTCTGGACCATGTCATCCTCCTTCACCTAATCACTTGAAGGGAAATTTGGGCATGCCAATCACAAGTTTCAATGACTAGAGTTCTACCTAGATAAAAGATAAGGCTCATTGTCTCCCTCAATAAGTATAAACCTTCACCTCCATTGTTCGAAAACTTTCAAGAGTTCAATTTTTTTCATGGCTAAAGAAGAGAGATCTTGAGAACCTTGGCATAATGCCCCAAAAGGATCAATAGATTCTTGGTGGATACTCTATAAAATTAGGTTCAACCATAGTGATGTTAAATGGATAATGGCATGTGTTTCGTCAGCTTCAATGGTAGTAATATAAATGGAGAGACCACAAATTTATTCAAAATAGGCAAAGGGTTAAGACATGGATAGGCATTTTCTCCTTTGTTACTGATATTAATTATGCTTTCTTTCCGCAAAGGGCTTCATGCTATGAAGGAAACATGTGCTATTAAGGGATGCAGGATGTTCAGAAATAGTAAGTTATCACATCTACTATTTGTAGACATTAGAATTTGTGTAGGAAAGGAAATAATTACTGGAGGGGAATCCTTTCACAAGACCTTTCATAGGTTTAACATGGCTTCCAGTCTCTTTATAAACAATGATAAATCTAAGCTAATTTCAAATGGGGGAGACTCACTAGAGATAAAAGTTATAACGCCCTTGTTTGGGGGGAGGATGCAATGTTTGTCTAAGGGATTTAAATATTTTGGATGCATGTTGAAACCAAACAAGTATAAAATATATGATTGGGAATTTCTCATTACACAATTCGAAAGGACTTTTCTCACACGGGACCATAGATGGTTGTCATTGGGAGGTAGGTTAAAAATGGTCTCATCTTTTTTTCAAGGAATCCCTATGTTCTCGAAGCACATTTTGCAAATTCCAAATGTTGTCATAAAAAATATTGAGTCTTCTATAGGAAATTTTCTTTGGTCTCAATCCGGTCCCCATAAAGTGATTCCATTTGTTGGGCTAAATCTCAGTTTTAGACCCAAAAGCAAGGGTGGTTGAGGAATCTAGAACATCCAAAGATCTAATCAAGTGCTCCTGATGACTAGTATATGGTGTATGTTTAGCAAGGAAGATTTTAAGGATGGAAGTTTATCTTAAAGTTTAGAAACCTTGGTGAATCTTACTAGTCCCTAATATGTAAATTGTAAAATTTTGGTGATATTTTTGTAGAATATTTAGATTTCCAATGATCTTATATTAGTCAATATAAAATTGTTATGATTTTTAAGGTAAAATAATGGTGTTCTATAAAATTTGGGCGAATCATTTTAGAAAAAATGGAACTTAGTGAATCTTTCTTTAGAAAAAGCATGGAAAATTAGCCAACCTACCAATATTAGCCGCTAAAAGTTTCCCTAATGTATAGAGGTATGTGTTATTCTAGCATAATGGAAGAATACATTGCCAGGGTTGCAATGCCATGGTTATGTAGAAATATTCGTTGGGCCATTGGGGATGGGCAAAAAATTCAAGTGGGTTTGGATGCCATCAAAGGAATGTCAAGAAGCCATCTTTTATGTGCCCCATTAATAAATTTACTCATCTAGCAGGGGCTAAATAGTCTGGGCAGTATTAGGAGGGGACAATTGTTCCCTCAGTGTTCCACCTTTTGGCCACATGCAAGCGATCTTCGGATTCCAGTGTTTATGGAGGCCAAATGGCAAGCCTAGATACATAATCTCTGTCACTATGATGTTCCCTTTTCCACACACCCACAGAAACTTGAATTGGGTGGACAATAGTTTGATGGTTTCATTGCAGCTACGAAAGCATACAAACACATTATTTCTTGTTCACTATCCCTTCCCTTTGTTGATCTAAGTTATCCCATTTGGAGATGTGGTGTCCCACGTAAGATCATATGTGTCACATGGTTAACCCTCCATAATGGTATTTTCATTTTGCAAGTTAGCAGTGGGGATTTATTATATCAATTCTACATCTACCCCTTTTCCCATGACATTTGGAAACGAGTGATTTCACTCTTGGGATTATAGACTGATGTGGACCATACTTCTATGGCAGCTTGCATTAGTTCTTGGGATAGGAAAAATCAGGGTTAATGAGTTTTTTCTCTGTATGTATTCTAGGGTATTTGACATGCTCAATATTCTTATATCTTTGAAGGATCCTCCACAAACATTTTTTTGATTTCCATTAATATTGTGGCATACTTCATGGAGGTGGGGCCATGGTTCCCTAACGTTTCTCCTCGGTGTACTATTTTAGTTAATTTTGCTAACATCTTTCCTATTTGTTTCTTTGATGGGGATTTCTCTAATGGGTGTTGCAGGTGTAGATTGTATCCCCATATTGAATCTCTTATCTCCTTTCTCTTTAGATGGTTCTAGGGTCTGTGGAACAATTGCGGGACTGAGATGTTGACATTGGGGCCAAACATTGATAACAGTTTGTTCGTTAAGGACTCCCTTTCCACGATATGTTGCATACAAGACCATTTTGTTTTATAGTTCCCAGCCCTTATTAGCTAGTTGCACCTTATTTTAGATCACAATGCTCTATTCTGAGAGGATTATTTTCAACATATCTATAGAGAGAAGAATGTTGAATTTGATTCTCTCTCCAAGCGTTCTCTCTCAATTTTCCCTAGCTACATATTTTTTGAACAGATCATGCAGGAATCCATTAGTAGTGAGGAATATTTCACTTTCATCTTATTACAGTTTGTTTTTTGCTTATGTCCTTCACTGCCTTAAATAGTTAAATTTTTAAAGTTTCTTTTTTTTTCTAAATATTACATTTATCTTTAAAGTTAAAAATACAACTTAAATTACAAAAATTGACAATTGATCTGAATTGGATCCTTAAACATTCTCTAGGTTTTTATGACTATTTCAAATTATGTCAAGCTTCAAAATCTTATGGACATCGATCTTATCAGAAATAAACTCTAAACAATGGCAATTTGTGGTCAACATGGAGCAACGAGAACCCTCGGTCAAACCGTGCAGATCATTGGCCCAGAGTGACCGCGCACTGGCACAAATTGACAAATGGGAGGTCAAATTCAAAAACAGAGGTAGTTTCTGATAAGCACTAATCATGTATTGCGGGGCACCCCCCTCAGTGAAGGAAAGCCCCCCAGGTGCTCGGTCATGAGGAAAAGAATAAAACCATATGGAAATCGCCAATTCTGTCAAAAGGTGGGTCCTGCGCTAAAACGATAGGATATCAAAATGGCTTCAAGTGGTAAGCAGGTTCAACTGAGTCCCACTTGATGCCATACACTAGGTGACATGTGTCCAATGGATGAGAGAGAAAACTGCTCAAATGCTGTGGGTAAAGGTGATGATACTTACCCGCCTGATATGGATGGAGACCGTAGGATGGGGAGGCCCTAGATCAATGACAAAGAAATGATCCAATGGATGACCAGATTCAATAGGGGAATAGGATAAGTCATATAAGATTTGAGGTCTAGCATGACTGCTGAGATAGCAGAGGAATCAGTTTCGCGGGCAATCATGGAGCAAGGGAAATAATGACCATTCAAAGAGAAATGACACTCAGTTCGTTAGGAAACAATTGGCCACCTTACTGTGAAGCATTGCACAATGATGATGAAGGGGAGAAGGGGAATTCCACCGAGAAGAGATAGGAGATCCAAAGAGCCAGGAAGCAGAAATGAACAGTCAGAGAGTAGATTGGCTTTAAGCCACGAACAGACAAAAGGTAAAGGTAGGCAAAGAAAGAGAAGCAGAAAGCCGAGAGGCAAGAAAGAAGTGAATTATAGAGAACGGAGAAGATGAGATAACCTACAGAGGAAAGGAATCATCGATTAGACAAAGACAAAGAGAGTCTGAGAGTCTATGAACTCTAGAGAAGGCTGGAGAGGTTCAAGCAACTCTTCTATGTATACCTGTCATGTATTGAGTACCAAATTGGACTCATACCACTCAAACTAGTTGAGGTCGAAATTCAGTAAGGGGAGTCTGTGTACTCTAGAGATTGTGGAATCCAAGCACAATCCTACTGATCATCATCAATTAAGTGAGACTCAAATTGAGCTCCCTATTGTAAAAACTCTGCTTTAAGACATAATGGTATTCAACCATAGGGATGTTAAATGGATAATGGCATGTGTTTCATCAGCTTCAATGGTAGTAATATAAATGGAGAGACCACAAATTTATTCAAAATGAGCAAAGGGTTAATACATGGATAGGCATTGTCTCCTTTGTTATTGATATTAATTATGCTTTCTTTTCGCAAAGGGCTTCATGCTATGAAGGAAACATGTGCTATTAAGGGATGCAGGATGTTCAGAAATAGTAAGTTATCACATCTACTATTTGTAGACATTAGAATTTGTGTTGGAAAGGAAATAATTACTGGAGGGGAATCCTTTCACAAGACCTTTCATAGCTTTAACATGGCTTCTAGTCTTTATATAAACAATGATAAATCTAAGCTAATTTCAAATGGGGGAGACTCACTAGAGATAAAAGTTATAACGTCCTTGTTTGGGGGGAGGATTCAATATTTGTCTAAGGGATTTAAATATTTGGGATGCATGTTGAAACCAAACAAGTATGAAATATATGATTGGGAATTTCTCGTTACACAATTCGAGAGGATTTTTCTCACATGGGACCATAGATGGTTGTCGTTGGGAGGTAGGTTAAAAACGATCTGATATTTTTTTCAAGGAATCCCTATGTTCTCAAAGCACATTTTGCAAATTCCAAATGCTATCATAAAAAATATTGAGTCTTCTATAGAAAATTTTCTTTGGTCTCAATCCGGTCCCCATAAAGTGATTCCATTTGTTGGGCTAAATCTCAGTTTTAGACCCAAAAGAAAGGGTGGTTGAAGAATCTAGAACATCCAAAGATCTAGTCAAGTGCTCTTGATGACTAGTATATGGCGTACGTTTAGCAAGGAAAATTTTAAGGATGGAAGTTTATCTTAAAGTTTAGAAACCTTGGTGAATCTTACTAGTCCCTAATATGTAAATTGTAAAATTTTGGTGATATTTTTGTAGAATATTTAGATTTCCAATGATCTTATATTAGTCAATATAATATTTTTATGATTTTTAAGGTAAAATAATGGTTTTCTATAAAATTTGGGCAAATCATTTTAGAAAAAATGGAACTTAGTGAATCTTTCTTTAGAAAAAGCATGGAAAATTAGCCAACCTACGAATATTAGCCATTAAAAGTTTCCCTAATGTATAGAGGTATGTGTTATTCCATCATAATGGAAGAATACATTCCCAGGGTTGCGATCCCATGGTTATGTAGAAATATTCGCTGGGCCATTGGGGATGGGCAGAAAATTCAAGTGGGTTTGGATGTCATCAAAGGAATGTCAAGAAGCCATCTTTTATGTGCCCCATTAATAAATTTCCTCATCTAGCAGGGGCTAAATAGTCTGGGCAGTATTGGGAGGGGACAATTGTTCCCTTAATCTTCCACCCTTTGGCCACATGCAAGCGATCTTGGGATTCCAGTGTTTATGGAGGCCAAATGGCAAGCCTACATACATAATCTTTGTTGATATGATGTTTCCTTTTCCACACACCCACAGAAACCTGAATTGGGTGGAAAATAATTTGATGGTTGCATTGCAGCTATGAAAGCATATAGACACATTATTTCTTGTTCACTATCTCTTCCCTTTCTTGATCTAAGTTTTCCCATGTGGAGATGTGGTGTCCCACGTAAGATCATATGTGTCACATTGTTAACCCTCCATAATGGTATTCTCACTTTGCAAGTTAGCAGTGAGGTTTTCTTACATCTATTCTACATCTAGCCCTTTTCCCAGGACATTTGGAAACGAGTGATTTCACTCTTGGGATTATGGACTAATGTGGACCATACTTCTATGGCAGCTTGCATTAGTTCTTGGGATAGGAAAAATCAGGCTTAATGAGTTGTTTCTCTATATGTCTTCTAGGGTATTTGACATGCTCAAAATTCTTATATCTTTGAAGGATCCTCCCCAAACATTTTTTTGATTTTCATTCATATTGTGGCATATTTCATGGAGGTGGGGCCATGGTTCCCTAACGTTTCTCCTCGGTCTACTATTTTAGTTGATTTGGCTAACATCTTTACTATTTGTTTCTTTGATGGGGATTTCTCTAATGGGTGTTGCGGGTGTAGATTGTCTCCCCATATTGACTCTCTTATCTCCTTTCTCTTTAGATGGTTCTAGGGTCTGTGAAACAATTGCGAGACTGAGATGTTGACATTGGGGCCCAACATTGATAATAGTTTGTCTGTCAAGGACTCCCTTTCCACGATCTGTTGCATACAAGACCATTTTGTTTTACAGTTCCCAACCCTTCTTAGCTAGTTGCACCTTATTTTAGATCACAATGCTCTATTCTGAGATGATTAGTTTCAACATATCTATATAGAGAAGAATGTTGAATTTGATTCTCTCCCTAGCTATATACTTTTTGAACAAATCGTGCAGGAATCCATTAGTAGTGAGGAATATTTCATTTTCATCTTATTACACTCGGTATTTTTCTTGTGTCCTTCATTGCCTTAAATGGTTAGATTTTTAAAGTTTTTTTTTTAAATATTACATTTATCTTTAAAGTTAAAAATACAACTTAAATTACAAAAATTGACAATTCATCCGAATTGGATCCTTAAACATTCTCTAGGTTTTTATGACTATTTCAAATTATGTCAAGCTTCAAAATCTTATGGACATCGAGCCTGTCAAAAATAACCTCTAAACAATGGCAATTTGTGGTCAATATTGAGCAACGAAAACTCTCGGTCAAAGTGTGCAGATCATTGGCCCAGAGTGACCGCGCACTGGCACAAATTGACAAATGGGAGGTCAAATCCAAAAACAAAGGTAGTTTCTGATAACCACTAATCATGTATCACAGGGCATCCCCCTCAGTGAAGGAAATCCCCCCAAGTGCTCGGTCATGAGGAAAAGCATAAAAACGTATGGAAATCGCTAATTCTATCAAAAGGTGGGTCATGTGCTAAACCGTTAGGATATCAAAAGGACTTCAAGTGGTAAGCGGGTTCGACTCACTCCCCCCTGATGCCATACACTAGGCGACACATGTCCAGTGGATGAGAGAGAAAACCGCTCAAATGGTGTGCGTAAAGGTGATGCTGCTTACCCGCCTGATATGGACGGAGACCATAGGATCTCGAGGCTCTAGACCAATGACAAAGAAATGATCCAATGGATGACCAGATTCAACGGGGGAATATGATAAGTCATATAAGATTTGAGGTCTAGCATGACCGCTGAGAGAACAGAGGAATCAGTTTCACGGGCAATCTTGGAGTAAGGGAAATAATGACCATTCAAAGAGAAATGACACTTAGTGCATGAGGAAACAATTGGCCACCTCACTGTGAAGCATTGCACAATGATGATGACGCAGAGCAGGGGAATTCCACCGAGAAGAGACAGGAGATCCAGAGAGCCGGGAAGCGGAAATGGAAAGTCGGAGAGCAAATTGGCTTTAAGCCATGAACAGACAAAAGGTAAAGGTAGGCAGAGAAGGAGAAGAAGAAAGCCGAGAGGCAAGAAAGAAGTGAACTATAGAGAACAAAGAAGCTGAGCTAACCTACAGAAGAAAATTTAATCATCGATGAGACGGAGACAGAGAGAGTCTGAGAGCCTACGAACTCTAGAGAAGGCTTGAGAGGTTCAAGCAACTCTTCTATGTATACTTGTCATGTATTGAGTACCAAATTGGACTCATACCATTGAGACTAGTTGAGGTCGAGATTCAGAAAGGGGAGTCTGTGTACTCTAGAGACTTGTGGGATCCAAGTTCAATCCTAATGATCATCATCTATTAAGTGAGACTCAAATTGAGCTCTTTATTGTAAAAACTCTGATTTAAAACATAATAGAAAGGCCAGGAGTGAAGGTTGGGCCAGGAGACATAGCACAGGAGGATTGGGTGAACTCATTATTAAATTTGTTGTGTTTATGTGTTTGCTTACTCTGTTCTCTTTTTTTTGCTGAGGCAAAGTTTGGTCCTTCTCTTTCATTTATTGGTCAAATAGTTTACAATATTGACAGAAATCTCCTTGCCACCAAGGAGACATGGAACCTTAGGAAATGCCCTAATGGTAAGCCCTTAACCTGAACATAGGAAAATGAACAACTGGGCGGAAGAGCCCATCAATCTAAACTGTGCTACGACAAGACGACTAAAGCTTAGCTGGACCCAACTTCCAAGCTGCACGGAAAAACTAGACCATAAATTAACCTCTGCTGCATCCTATGGTCGAGATTAATATCGCACTGAACAAGAAGACCCCGAAATAGTGAGCGGTGAAGGGGGGTTTTCCAGTCCACCTCCCTGCCACATGTCGGAATCTAGATGTGATTGCTCCGAAAAATCCAATACTGTTTCCCAGGAGAAAGTGGTGCGAACAAATGAAAACTGCCTGGAATGAGTAAATCCCTCCAAACCCTACAAGACAGAAAATTCCAGGAGCCAGCAGAATCAGGATTCCACCCGCGATGAATTTTTCACCTTGAATATACCTAGACTTAAGAAAGGAACAGAAGCACTCCATTAAAAAATGAAATCTTGATACCATGACCCTCACCCTGAACAGTAGTGAAATCTGGTTCGCCATGCTCAATTAATAATTTCCTACCCCGCGAGCCCAATAATCATACATTTCCTTGTCCTTTGCGGCTTGAGCCTCGCAGATAGGTTTTAACTTGCTAGGAGACATTTCTTGCCAATCCATATTTATTTTGCACTCGGAATTAATCACTCCTTCGTTGGCCAACAGATCAGCATGTTTATTGGCCTTCCTCTGGACATGATTGAAGATAACCGTTTGAAGGCATTGGAGATGTTTATGGATTCCCTAATAAACTTGTATAAGTCTCCAATGCTTTGAAACCCTTTCAGGTGTTGTTCCATAGCTGATTTCTTAATTGCATTTATAGAACTCTCGAAGTCTACCTCTATGAGAATGTAGGAGCTACAATTGAGTTTAAGTAGCTCCAGACATTGTTCCATCACCATTAATTCAGCCATGTTGTTGGCGGCTATGCCTAAATCATAGTGGAAAGTGAAAATTATTTTTCCTTCTTCATCTCTTAACACCCCTCCATAACCTACTGTTCCGGGGTTGCTTTTTGAAGCCCCATCTATGTTGCATTTTAGATAACCCTTTGGTGGAGGATTCCAGAATTCCTTCTCCCTTTCCATCACTCTCACCTCTTTACTAAGGCCCTGGAGAGTGATCTCATGAATTCCCAGCTGCTTGAGAGTTCTCAATTCAAGCGCAGTGGGAGGATTCGAGGGGGGACTGTGCTCGGTGGTGAAGACAGACTCCCTAATCTGCTTTAAGATTAAATCCATTAGGCAAATGGTAGTAGTTTTTTCATTCTTGAAAATTCTTTTATTCCTTTCCTTCCAAACATTCCAGATAATGAAGCTTGGTGTTAAGGTCCAGGCCAAATTAAGGATGTCATTCTCTCCAAAGTTTTTACTCCAATTGTTCAGGGTATTAATGATGCTTCCTTTATCTCTTTTAATCTATTGAAAAATTATATTGAAAGCATCCCACAACCAGTTGATATATATACAGTTGTTGAGAATATGCTATATTGTTTCCTCTTAAGCTTCGCATAATGGGCATCTAGAGGGCCCCATAACCCCCCTCTTCTGAATGTTATCCCAAGTTAATATTTTCTTGTGGTGAACTAACCACATAAACAACTTGATTTTCATCCATCCTTGGTGGCTCCGTAGTTTTTTCCAGGACTTTGCCAAAACGCAAGGATCAAGGTTAAGGGAGATTCTTTTTTCTTTATGGATGTTAAAAATACCTTCTTTGTTCTGAACCCATCTTAACTCATCCTGCCCATCTGTGACCAAAATCTTTCTCTGTTCTAAAATTTTCATAAGCTCCTTCGTTTTTGGCTTTAAGGGGCCTTCCCCTCTGCATTCTATTTTCCTCCAGCTTCTCCCTTTCTCAATGTTATGAGGAGGATTCCAAAAATCCCTGACCTTTAATAGTCCTTGGGAATCAGTTTCCTACTTGATGCTCATAAAGTCTTCCCTTAACAACATTGGTTCTTGTTGCCATTTATCTTCCCAGAAGAGAGCTTGATCCCCTGTTTTTATTTCGCCAAAGATGTTGTTCTAAACTAGGCTTCTATTATCCCAGGCTTTATTCTAGATGTGAGAGCCTTTTATGTTCCCTGACATTCTAATGAGATCATTTGTTTGCTAGGAGTTGGCATATTTTTCTTTCCATGTTTTTTCCCATTGCGCCTTTGGTTCTTTAACCCATCTCCACTAGAGTTTGGCTTCTAGAACATTACTTAGAGTCTCTTGATCGTCTAAGCCTAGACCTCCATGACTTTTGGGTTTACATATTTTATCCCAAGAAACTAGGACCCATTTCTTTTTTGTCTCCTCCTTAACCCAGAGAAAGTCTCTCTGAATGTTCTTGAGTTGTTGTCAAACCCCTTTAGGGGTTGGCAGGGTTGAGAGAAAGAAAATAGTGATGGATTGAAGAACACCCTTCGTCAAATTAAATCTGCCAGCCAAGTTCAACGCTCTAAAAGTCCATCTTTTGATCTTGTCTTGCATCTTGTTGAGCACTGGTTCCGAGATACTTTTGTGCAAAGGCTTATCTGTAAGGGGGACTCCCAAATACTTTGAAGGGAGGACCTTCCTTTGGAAGCCTAGTATTCTGGAGATATTCCTTTGAATAG
The DNA here is from genome assembly GCA_000404065.3 of Pinus taeda. Classification (NCBI taxonomy): domain Eukaryota; kingdom Viridiplantae; phylum Streptophyta; class Pinopsida; order Pinales; family Pinaceae; genus Pinus; species Pinus taeda. The sequence continues at coordinate 28,182 of APFE030663276.1, forward strand.
CAATGTTAGTGTTAAAGAAAAAAATGTTAGATTTGGAGAGGTTGACTTCCATACCTGAAGCCAAGGTGAAGTCATTTAACATTTTTTTGTATGTTGTAGCTTCCTTAACAGTTGGGATACCTTGCAACATGGTATCATCCACAAATTGTTGATGAGTCAAAGCTTGGGCGTTCTCCATTAATTGAAGGCCCTTAATCTTCTCTGAAATTTTAATAGTTTTAATAGTATGGCCCAGTCCTTCCATCATGAGGACGAAAATAAAGGGAGAGAGAGGATCTCCCTATCTAAGGCTTTTGGAATGAGTGAAGATCTATGAGGACATGCCATTCACAAGAATTGAAAGGGTGGATGAAGTCACCATTGCCATAGCCCATCTGATCTAGTCATGATCAAACCCAAAAGCAGAAAGGACCTTTTTGATGTAAATCCAATTCACCTTGTCATATGCTTTTGCAATGTCTAATTGCGTGATCATACCGGCTTGCTTCTTGTTAGTGAGAGAGTGAGCAACCTCGTGGGCCTGAGTAATATTTTCCAGGATTTGCCTTCCTTCCACATAATCCGACTGTTCTCCAAAAATCAAAGAATCCAGAAGAGGTTTGAGTCTGTTGGCCAGGATCTGAGAAATGATTTTGTAAACAACATTGCGTAAAGCAATGGGTCTGAACTTATCAGGTGTCAGGACTGAGACCTGTTTGAGGACCAGGGAGATGAAGGAGGTGTTGAGGGCTTTTAGAATGGATCTGCTTCTTCTGGATTCCTCAACCACATCCAAAATATCCTATTTGACCACATTCCAGTAGGCTTTGAAAAAGTCCACATTAAAACCATCTGGGCCTGGAGCTTTTCCATTCTGCATCTCTTTGATCACCGTACTAACCTTTACTTCAGTTACTAGTTTGTTTAGGTTAAATTTGTCATCTCTAGACACCATCCTGGGAATATTATTTATAATTTCCTTGATGTGATGGTCTCTATCTAGATTGTTTTCTTTTGTGATACCTCTGAAATGATGTACCATCACAGCTTCAATATTCTTGTGCATGGTCTGAAGCTCCCCATCTTCATTCAATATTGAGGAGATCGTGTTGTGCATTCTGTTGGCTATGGCGGAACGATGGAAAAACTTAGTGTTCCATTCACCTTCTTTGAGCCATTGAACTCTAGAATTTTGTCTCCAAAAAATTTCCTCCTGATTGCATAAATTCTCCCATTCAACATTGAGTTTCTCAGTTTGCTTATTTTTGGATTTATCAAAACCTTCTGAGGTCATTACTTGGTTTAGTTCCTGCATTTTGATCTCTACTAATTTTTTGTTTGTAAAAATGTTACCATAATCCTTCTTGTTCCATCTTTAAGTTTGATTTTTATGTGCTGAAGCCTTTTATGGAGGAGGAACATTTTGGAGCCCTAAACCTGTAGATCTTCAGACCACCAATCCTCAATGTTGTTGATAAAATCTAGGTGGGAGAGCCAAATATTTTCAAATCTGAAAGGTATTTTCTTGGGAGCATCAATTCCATTGATTTCTAATTGAATCGGCCAGTGATCAGAGCCTCCAAATGGGAGAACACTTGCAGATATTTTCTGAATTTGTGAGCATCAACTTCTCGGAGATCAAAAATCTGTCTAACTTAGAGGTGACCTGTGCATTGCCTCCTCTTTTGGTATTCCAAGTGAAAAGACCATTTTGCATTTCAGAGTTAACCATCTTCATGTCTTATGTGAAAGAGTTGAATCCTAATGAATCTCTACTGAGGATTTTGGTTCCTCTTTTTTTTTTCCAAAAGAGATTTAATCATATTGAAGTCTCCTGCAATGACCCAAGGGATTTCTTTATGTCTGCTATTGAGATCTACCATGGAGTTCAAAAATCTAATTTTCTCATCAATTCTCTGAGGACCATAGACATTCGTAACAAGGAAGGTTTCAAACATCCCCAATGGCTGAATGATAGCTGATAAGTAATTTCTCATAGCCTCTGCATCTACAATGATGACTTTTTGGGGGTTCCAAAGAGTAAGAATTTCCCCCGCTGTGTTTTCTGCTTTTACTTCTAGAAACTCAAATTTACTGAGCCATTTGCTATGGATTTGTTTGATTTTCAGAATGGAGCATTATGTTTCTTGAATGAAGATTATATCTGGCATTGCGAGTTTCATTATGTTACTTAGCATTCTCTATTTTCTTTCACTACCTAGACCTCTTATATTCCATGAGATGAACTTCATAGTTAAAGATTTGTAAAGGAGTAACTTGTTAGATCTTTCATCTTACCTGAGTCTATCATTAGCTTTCCACACTCTATAAGGAGCTCATTTTGCTTCTTTCTACCTCTCTTCTTTCGTGGATTTCTGGTGGCTAATTTGGGACTTAGTTTCATTGTTTTCACCCCTCTGTGCTCCTATTTGTGGATGTTCTTACCTTGTTCCTGAGTTTTCCATAAGAACAACTACTGTATTCTGTTGCATTCATCTTGGGGCAGAGAATATATTCCTCCTTTGGTTCCTTGCAACAAGAATCCTTCCAGATCCAAGTTTTCCTTGTCGAGGATTTCTTGTAGTTCATGCTCTTTCAGATCTGTTTCACTTTGAGTCATTTCCTTGGCAGTCTCTTAACAAATGCCCATGTTCGTGACATCTCTGGCATCTGAAGGGAATATGCTCGTAGTCAACTACCTGCACCCATTCCTCATCCAAAACTTCCAAGATAATCTTGTCCGGAAGTGCTCCTGATAGGTCCATTTCCACACAGATTCTAGCAAAGGAGGTATATTTTCCCCTTCTTGTCATTTCAGAAGCTTTAATATAGCGTCCTAGTTTATTGCCAATGACAGCCAACGATTCAGTTTGCCAATAATCAAGAAGTAGGAGTAGAGCCTTACCCACATAGGAACTGGAGAGAAAGTATCCCTCTCTGGGTCAAAGTTCATTTTCCAGGGCCTCATATAGAGACCTGCTACATTAAAAAAATAGGGTCCCCCAAATATTTTGTCTTTGTCTTTGATGTTGGAGAACACTACTGTGAAGAATCCTTTTGACCCCAGATGTAGGTCAATGCTTCCTTTGGGCTTCCAATGATACTTGCTCCACGTCTGTAAAGCTTTTTCAGTGGGCCATAATCCCATGAATTTCCAGATTATGGCATAGGTTCCCATGTGCTCCCTATGCTCCTGCAGAAAAGGATCATTTAATATTACTCGGGGAGTGATCTTTTCTTTTGGTTTGCAAGGTCCTTTTAGTTTTTTTGTTTCTTGACCCCAGGCTATTTTCTACTTCCACATTGTCCTTTGTGCTATTGTTTTCTCTTGCTCTGGGCCCATCTATTTCTTTTTCATTGTTGTTGACTCTGTAGTTCCTGTCATTTTTACTATTTCCCGTAGGTCCCTTGCTCCCACTGGCTACTACACCTTTGTAGGAGGGAGCCAAGCTCCCTCCCCTTCCATTGTCCATATGAATCGAACTTCGCTTGCTGAGAAACCCTAACCACGACATTTCTTCTGCTCCCCGCTTCCGTCAAATCATGCAGAGAATGCACTCAGCCCTAATTATGTTATCTGCTTATTCTATTCTCTTACTCTTTCAGTGTCTTTGTATTTCACAATCTTATCGATTCATTGCATAAGATAACATAGGAACACCCCAGGACTTGAGTCTGTAATGCCTTCATTATTTCACTGAGGTCATCTACAGGTGATTTCAGATCAAGTGGCATGAGAGCAACTAGGTTGTTAAGGTTAGACAAGCTTGTGCTAGATTTTGTTGTTGGATGCCAACTAGATCAAAGCTCAAATTTTGAGGAGAGTTGGTTGAAACTAACTCAGAAACTGGAAGAGTGTATTCCAAGAAGAAAATGTCAGAAGAAAGTCCCTTGGGACTAGACCCACAATTTGTAGATAGCTTCCTCGCCATGAGGTCCATGGTAGAGGAAATTTACAGGGACTTTAGGAAACATAAATATGAAGATTCATTAGGCTTAGAACAAGATAAATGAGAAGAAGAGTCTCTCCTCTATGACCACTCAAAAGGAAAAGGGAAAGAAGAAAACTTTCTCACACCTCCTAGTAGCCTTGAACATGAAAAGAAGGCATCTTTGATTAAATTAGATGTTAAATTTGATTTACCAATATGTGGTGTAGATATTAATGTAGAGAAGCTAGATAATTGGACCAAACAAATTGATGTTTATTGCCAAGTGCAAAGTATCGACTCAGAAATGAGTAAGATTCAGCTGGCCAGCCTACGCCTTAGAGGCACTGCCTTGGTATGCTGGGAAGGGAAGACACAAGATCACATGAAGAAACATGGTAATATTATTTCTGTCTCGAGTGAATTTTTGTTGCTATTTAAAAATATTTGTGGTCAGGCTCAGGAGATGAAAGAACCATTGCAGCCACAAGTATAAAAGGTTGTCCGCTTTAGAAAATGCAGAAATCAAGAAGCAGGTGTTGGAGTTGGTCGAGAAGGGGTTCATCAGACCTAGCACATCACCATCTGGGTCTCCAATCGTTTTGGTCAAAAAGAAAGATGGCTCATGGAGAATTTGCATTGATTACTGAGAAGTAAGCAAGATAATGTTCAAAAATTGTTATCCCCTTCCTCGCATAGGTGATCTATTAGATCAGTTAAAGGAAGTTGTTTATTTTCGAAATTAGACTTGCATAGTGGATATCGTCAAAACAAAGGAGGGATTGTATGAGTGGTTGGTTATGCCTTTTGGCTTAACTAATTCTCCCGCTACATTCATGAGAATACTGAATGATATACTCAAACCTTTGCTGGATGATTTTGTTATTGTATATCTACATGACATTCTAATATTTAACAGAATGTGGGAAGAACATTTAAAGCATGTTAAGCAAACACTAGATGTTTTGAAAAGATAAAAACGTTATGTTAAACTCGCAAAATGTGAACTTGGCAGAGCATCTTTGAATTATTTGGGACATACAGTACGGGGTGGTTAATTGAAGATAGATCCCTCTAAGGTAGTAGTCACTGTAAACCGGCCTAAACCCAAATTTGCTATAGAATTTTGAAGTTTATTAGGAGCAGCACAATATTGGATAAATTTCATTTCTAACTTTTCCTTAATTGCAGCTCCCTTACATCTTTTAACAGGATTGAACAAGGTGTTTCAGTGGGGAGGCAAACAGCAAAAAGCCTTCGACATCTTGAAAGAAAATATTAGTACAACACTAGTACTAGCACTGCCCAATCTTCAAAGACCATTTGAGATCCAAATGGATGCCAGTGACTATGCCATGGGAGCAATGTTGATACAACACCATAAACCCCTATGTTATCATCCTGAGACATTTAATTCTGCAGTAGTTAACTATCCCACATATGATAAGGAATTGTATGCATTAGTACAGAGTGTGAAAAAGTGGAAACATTACTTAATGGGCAAAGAGACAATTATACATACTGATCATCAACCACTCCAATATCTACACTCACAAACTAATTTTCAACAATCAAGACAGTATAGATGGATGGGTTTTCTACAACAATTTCACTTAGTCGTCAGATATAAAAAGGGCATACATAATAAAGTTGCATATATGTTATCTAGACCAATTATAAATGCATCTACTATACTTAAGCATAACTCAATATTACATGATAGCCACATTGAAAAATATTCTCAAGATATATATTTTAAATATGTATATGCAACTTTAAGTCAAGGAAAATGAGTAGAAGAAGTGGATTATCACATTAAGGACCAACTCTTGAATCATTGTGGGAAGCTATGCATTCCAAAAACTGAAAGAGTAAAGATAATTCGAGAAGCACATAATTCTCTAATATCAAGTCACTTTGGGGTAAGTAAAATGGTTGCACAACTACAAAGATTTTGTTATTTGCCAAAATTGAATGAGACAGTTTCTAGATATGTAAGAGGGTGTACTATGTGTGCTAAAAGCAAGTGCAACAATAGAAAACTAGGCTAGTACACTCCACTACCAGTTCCTTCTCATCCTTGGGAAAGTGTTTCCATGGAGTTTTTTGGAGGACTACCTAAATATAGGAAAGGTCATGACTATTTATTTGTTGTTGTGGATAGCTTTAGCAAAATGTGTATTTTGATACCTTGTAATAAACGGATTATAGCTAAACAAACTGCAAAGTTGTTCTTTCATCATATATGGGTTCATCTTGGATTACCCATTGCCATTCTATCTGATTGAGACGCCCAGTTTGTTAGGAAGTTTTGGTCGATTTTGTGGGAACTGATCGACACCAAACTGAAAAAAAGCACAGCCTTTCATCCACAGATAGATGGCCAGACAAAAGTGTTCAATAGTATAGTGATCCAATTGCTTAGAGGCTATTGCAACAAGCATCCCAAACTTTGTGATGAACATTTGTGTTATGTGCAGCATGCTTACAACTAAGCAAAACATTCTTCTACACAGAGATCTCCTTTTGAGACCTGTTTTGGTTTCACACCAAGATCTCCCTTAGATTTTGTTTTTTGATAAGGCAACCAAGCTCATTGAACAAATCCAAGAGATTCACTAGGAACTATAGGAACAGCTAGAAAGGAGCCAAGCCAAGTACAAGGCGAGGCATGAAAAGCATCGAATGGAGCATAGTTTCCAAGTTGGTGATCAAGTCTAGCTGTATATCAGCAAAGATAGAATGTAAGGTGAAGGTAAAAAGTTAAAGCCAATAAGGTATGGACCTTTCAGTATACTTGAGAAAATTGGTGAGAATGTTTTTTGCCTTGATTTACCAGCTTACATGCACATCCACTCAGTCATTATGCAGATAGCTTGAGACTATTTGAACCTTCATTAATTAAATATCACGAAGACCAAACTCAATTGCCTCCTATTGATGATATGTTACCTGAATATCTCAATCACTTGCAGGAAGACATAGTTCTAGATAGGAAGGTGAGGACGATGTGTAGGGGAGACGTTAAGTACCTCAGGATTGGACTTAAGGGTTCAAAGCCAAGCAGTGCAAAGACAATAGAGATTGGACAAGTGAGATAGCTATACCCTCACCTAGTCGATGTTTGAATACCAACTTTTGCTAGTCCAAAAGCTTTTTTAGTGGGAAGGCCATGATCTGAATTGGATCCTTAAACATTCTCTATGATTTTATGACTGTTTCCAATTATTTCAAGCTTCAATATCTTATGTATATCGAGCTCATTATAAATAACCTCTAAACAATGGCAATTTATGGTCAGCATGGAACAACGAGGACCCTCGATCAAAACCCACAAACCGTTGGTCCATGGTGACTGCGCATTGGCAAAAATTGACAAACGGGAGATCAAATCCAATAATAGAATCAGTTTCTGATACGCAATTAGCATTGAAGTGCATATTGTAGGGCATCCCCCTCAATGAAGGAAATCCCTCTAAGCGCTCAGTCACGAGGAAAACCATAAAACCATACGGAAATCTCCGATTCCGTTAGAAGGCGAGTAACGCGCTAAAACCGTAGGATATCAGAAGGGCTTCAAGCAGTAAGCGGGTTTGACCGAGTCCCACTCGATGGCATACATTGGGTGACACGCATCCAGTAGATGAGAGAGAAAATTGGTCACATCGTGTGAGAAAAGATCATGCTACTTCCGCACTTGATATGGACGGAGACCGTAGGAACTAGAGGCTCTAGATCAATGAAGAAGAATTGATCCAATGGATGACTAGATTCGATGGCGGAATAGGTTGAGTGATATAAGATTTGAGGTCCGACATGACTGCCGAGCTGGTAGAGGTATCAGTTTCATAGGCAATCTTGGAGCAACGGAAATAACAACTATTCAAAGAGAACTAACACTCATTTTGTGTGGAAACAAGTGGCCACCTCACTATGAAGGGTTATACAGTGATGATGACACAGAGTAAGGGAGTTCCAGCTAGCAACAATGCGAGATCCAGAGAGCTTGGAAGCGGAAACAAATAGTTGGGGAGAAGATTGGCTTTAAGCCATGAATAGACAAAGAGTGAAGGTAGGTAGGGAAAGAGGAGCAGAAAGCTGAGAGGCAAGAAAGAAGTGAATTGGAGAGAATAGAGAAGCCGAGTTGACCTGGAGAGCAAAGGTAGTATCGAGTAGACAGACACAGAGAAATTCTAGGAGTCTGTGAACTCCAGAGAAGGCTTGAGATGTTCAAGCACCTCTTTTGTGTATACCTATCAGGTATTGAGTACCAAATTGGACTCATACCACTGAGACTAGTTGAGGTCAATATTCAGTAAGGGGAGTCTATGTACTTTAGCGACTTGGGGAATCCAAGTACAATCGCACTGATCATCATCTGTTAAGTGAGACTCAAACTGAGTTCCTTATTGTAAAAACTCTACTTTAGGACACAATAGAAAGGCCACCACCGAAGTCTAGACCAGGAGATGTAGCCCAGGAGGATTGGGTGAACTTCTTATTAAATTTGTTGTCTTTGTGTGTTTGCTTACTGTGTTCTCTTACTCTTTCAGTGTCTATGTATTTTGCAATATTATCGATCCGTTGCATAAAATACCATAGGCACAACCCAGCTCTTGAGGCTGTAATACCTTCATTATTTTTATGAGGTCATCTACGGGTGATTTCAGATCAATGATTTTGAAAACTATTATAAAATTAAATTTGACGAAAAACTAAACATTTTAATTCATCTAAAACAAAATAGCTATATTAACTAAAATAAAATCCTTAAAATGGATTTTATACATTATTCCACAACTCTACTTCTTAATTAAGGAAAACAATTAAAACCTTGGCACAATATGTTTTCACCTCAAAATCTAGGAGAAACTAAAAATGTTTTAAAAAAAATTAGCTACAAACACATATATTCATCTTAAAAAAAATTAGGGTTTATTTTGAACTAACAAACAACCCAATGTTGACAATCTCAAATCTAGGAAGGAAATCATGATGGAATTCTAATCGTCTCCAAATCTTGCAAAAGGAAATTATTGACCAAACATCACTTCAAAGTAGTTTCACATTATCAATAGCTCAACAACTTCCCACAATTTGTATATAATTGCAACACTGAATCTTTGAGTTTCTATGTCTTTAAATAAGCTATATTATAGAGTGATATTATTAGCAAAAAATATGTTGTCACAATTGGGAGGCCAAAAACCACCAATAATAAAATTGGCTATTTTACCTCAATTTGATTTCAATTATTAATTTTATTTTATTTTTTGTTGAGCCAATTTAATATGCTATTATATCATTCAAAAACATAATTTAAGCAATACAAAATTACACATTATTTTTCCCCTTTAAAATAAGTTTATCCTAGAATAAAACTTGATACATCTGAGCTTATATTAGATCTATAATTAACATAGATTTATGTTGATTAAATAACTAAATCAAAATATTTGAATAACTTAATTTAACAATAACATCACATTACATTACAATATCTCTTCTATACCTATCCACACACAAACATTAAATAGTATCTTTCTCTTTTATTATATTAAAATTAAACTAAAACAACAACAATTCATACTTCCAAATAAATAATAACAAGAACAAGTAGCTACATGGAAAGTAATTACAACACGAATTGGTCACCACATTCAAAGTGAAAAGAGTATAGTGTGTAACAAGTTTCTATCAAGGTACTAAAAATGTTACAGTCCTTATCACTCTCACAATTCATCGCCTATGTAAAAGTTAACAATAATTTTTTTCATTTACGAACCCAAAATAATAGATTGAAAGATGAGCAAGTGTGTGATAGAAGTTACCGTCATACTGACTTTAAATTGCAAAAACTGATACATGAAAAGGTCAAAGGGCCAAAATAACCCCTAAAAAGAACATAGGATACATAAGGAAATGTGTGCTCTAACACTCATGACATGCTCTGAAATTCATGGTCAAATGATCATAATTGTAGAAAGGGATGTACTCTTCCATTGCGGAGTGATTTGATGATTAATTTTCACCCAGAATATTGAAATGCTCACGTATCTATTCAGCGGTTTTCCCTTCCAACCTATCAACAATAGTTTGACACATCGTGTCGAAAAGGTTTGTGACCACTAGGTAGTTGGCAGCCTTCGTAATTTCAAGTAGTATTGAACGATCATCTACCAGAGATTTGAAAAACTTCTCATCCTATGTTTTGATGACATCGAGTGATAAAGTGAGGCATCAAGAACATGGTATCTGCAATATTGAATAACAAGACATAGAATCTTGGCAGAAACGAGAGGTAGAGGAATGGTAATGTGGGTGCCCAAGTCCTCCATAATTCTCTATATAATGTCTGAAGTTGATGCCACCTCTATTTCCACCTCAAATATTTCACTATCACATATCTGCAATTTCACAATATCAATATGATTTTTATTAGATAATTCCTTGGCGATAGGATGGTTGATTTATCCATAATCTGAGCAAGTGGAGAGATAGATACGATGAAGTGAAAAAGATTGGATTGCTCTCAGATGCTTCTCATAATGGAATTCATAAATTTTTTACAATATTTATATAGAGAGAGGAATTCGTATGAATGGAAAAATGAATGATCATGGCTGGTACTCTTCCATATTTGTGGCCAACAAATGTGGGTGCTATGTCATCAAATGGGGCCATTTAGGGCCTTGGTTTACCATGAGATTAGCATTGAAGACATTAAAAGGACATTGCAATTACTTTTTCCCTGTTGAGGTAGTTTGTTCCCATTGTTCGAAGTGTGGGTCAAATTTGTCATATGATTTTGACTCCTTGAAGTATGACTAAAAAGGTGCATATTTCACTTGATTGGGATTTTCTGAGTTTTTGGATAAGGTTATAGTGAATTTGACTAGGTGAAAGATTCAAACTTGTTAAGTTTAAGGTGGTGATTTTAGTCGCATAGTTTTGGCAGCTAGTGGTATTAGAGTTCATGAATTACAAGTGATTTGTGGGAGACCATGCATGCTTGCATTTAAGTGAGATGATAATAATAATAATAATAATAATAAATAGTTTTTCTCACTTTGGGTTTTCCATGGGTTGCTTTATGTTAAAGCATGGTTTTTTTTAAGCCATAGTGATTTCAAGTTGAAATCTATTTCACATGTTATTGTTAATATTATTTCCTCTCATAATGTCATTGTTGACAATAATATAAAATGTATTAGCTAGTTTTTTGACTTCATGTTTTTGAGGTGAAATCTATTTAATGTGTTAATGTTGTTATTAGTTATTTTTTTGAGTTCATGTTTTTGAGGTGATAAAGTATTTTTCAACATAGGACTCATGCTTTTTAAGGCTAAGGAAGCATGTATTGCAATACGATTTCATTATAGCATGGTCTTTGCCTTTTCTTGATCTTTTTTTTCTCTTTCAACACTTGTCAAAGAACCATTATTTCGTTTTCATTATGGAATGGTCCTTGCCTTTTCTTGATCTTTGTTTTTTGTCTTTCAACAGGTGACAAAGAAGCATTAATTTGTTTTCATTATAGCATGGTCCTTTGCCTTTTCTTGATCTTTTTTTCCCTCTATCGACACTTGTCAAAGAAGCATTAATTTGTTTTCATTATAACATGGTCCTTTCCTTTTCTTGATCTCTTTTTTTGCCTTTCAACAGTTTTCAAAGACGCATTAATTAGTGTGATATGCTAGAAGCACTAATTAGTGTTATATGACATATGACTCATGATTTGTAAGGCTAAGAAGCATGTATTGCATATAGCATGGTCCTTGTTTTTTGTTGATATATTTTTTTTTCAACAATTGTCAAAGAAGCGTTAATTAGTGTTATATGCTATCTATTGCCTTACATAGTGTTATATGTTTTCTATTGCCTTACTGTGTTTCCTTTGCAACGTCTGGTGCAAATGCTAGTTGATATTCATTTGAAACAATAAAATAATAAAATACAGTTCATTTGTATAAAAAATTTAATAAGCTCAAATCATTGATTTGTGTCTTTATATAAAATATATATTCTTTTTTTATATATATATAATACTACCTAAGCACCCACGGGGGATTTGAACCGGTGACCTATCTCAAGGACTACCTTAGCAGTACACCCATTCACCATCAATCCAAAGCCCCATGGGCTAAAATATATATTCTTAATTGATATTCATTTGAAAGAATAAAATAGTAAAAAAATAGTGCATTTGAGTTGAACAACTCAATTACTCTAGACAATATTAAAAAAAAAAAAAAAACTCACATGAAAAATAAAGGTTGTAAAAGAAAACTCACATTCAAAAAAGCTGCTAAATTTAAACTGGAAATTCCTGAAATTTTTCATTTTGTTTTTAATTTTAAAATATTAAATTTATCTTTTGAATTAAAAGTACAACTTAAATTACAAAAATTGGCAATTTTGTAAACTATTATAAATTTAAATTTGACTAAAAACAAAACATTTAAATTCATCATAAACAAAATGGCTATATTAACTAAAATAAAATCCTTAAAATACATTTAATAGATAAGTAAACAACTCTACTTCTTAATTAAGGAAAATAACTATAAACTCTCCCTAATATGTTTTCAATTCAAAATTTAGTAGAAACTAAAAAGGTTTGAAAAAAAAAAAAGTTACAAATGCATATTTTCATTTTTTTTAATTTTTAGCTAATCATATTAATCATATATAAGAACATGTAAAATATCTCCATTTATTAAAAATCTACTATTTTTTATTGTCTTCCTCACAAATTCAGATGCCCTAAACCACATTTTGAAGGTCTAGGTCTTAGTTTCAACTAAGAAACAAACTAGTATTTAAAATTTTATATGTATTGTCTAGGCTTCTTTTCCACTAAGGAACAAACCATGGTTCACAATCTCAAATCTAGGAAGGAAATCATGATGGAATTCTAATCAAATTTATAAATGAATCTAAGATTATTTTTAATTAAAATCAATAAAAGTAGTTTTCTTACTTTTAGTCTAAGAAAAAAATGATATACTTGAACACAAAAATAGCATTGGGGTAGGAGAAGATTTAGTCATCTCCAAATATTGGGGAAAGAAATTATTGAACAAACAACAATTCAAAGTACTTTCACATTATCAACTGCTCAACAACTTGCCACAAATTTTATATAATTGAAACACTAAATCTTTGAAAAAAAATTAAATTAATTGGAATTTTATGTCTTTAAAATAGCTATATTATAGAGTAATACTATTATAAAAAAATTGTTGTCAAAACTATGAGGCCAAAAACTATCAATAATAAATTGGCTTTTTACCTCAATTTTATTTCAATTATCTATTTTATTTTATTTTTTATTTAGCCAATTTAATATACTAGTATAAAATGATTCCATGCACATGTATGTAATCTCTATAACATTAAAAAACATAATTTAAACAATAAAAAATTACTCATTATTTTTTCCCTTTAAAACAAGTGTACCCTATAATAGAACTTGATACCTCTCAGCGCACATTATATCCATGATTAACATAGATTTATGAGGATTAAATAATTAAATCAAAACATTTGAATAACCTAACTTAACAATAACATCACATTACATTAAAATATCTCTTCTATACCTATCCACACACAAACATTAAATATTATCTTTATCTTTTATTGTATTAAAAATAAACTAGAACAGCAACCATTCATACCTCCAAATAAATAATAACAAGAACAATTGAGAAGATACAAAGTAATTACAACCATAAAATAATTTAGGGGCTAATATTAATAGGTGGGCTAAATTTATAGTTTGCATATTACATAATAGTGAAATTCCCCAGGGTTCTAAACTTGTGACAAGTTTCTATGCTTAAAATTTTCTTTAATTACAATTGTACATAGCATTCAAAGTGCAAAGGGTGTATTGTGTAACAAGTTTCTATCAAGGTACTAACAATGTTACTGTACTTATCACCCTCACATTCCATAGCCTATGTAAAATTAACAATTTTTTTTCATTATGAACTGAAAATAACAGATTGAAAGAGGAACAATTATGTGATAATAATTCTCCTCCCATAATATAATACTGACTTTAAATTGCAAAAACTGGGGATAAAAAAAAAACAAAATGATAAAGAAATGTGTACTCTAAACCTAATGACGTTCTCTCAAATTCATGTTGAAACGAACCGAGTTGCAGAAAGGTAAGTACCATGCCAATTGCAGAGTGATCTAACGATTAATTTTCATACCGAATATTGAAAAGCTCACTTATATGTTAAGGGGTTTTCCCTTTCAACATATCAACAATAGTTTGTAACCACCACGTAGTTGGCAGCCTTTGCAACTTCGATGAGTGTGGCACGATCATCTACACGAGCTCTCACGAACTCCCCATCTCACGTTTTGATGGTATCAAGTGATATAGTGAGGCCATCAAGAACATGGTATCTGCAATATTGAATAATCAAATGCAGAGTCTTTCTAGAAACTAGAGATTTGATCTTTTTAGGTGCTCCAAGATATATAATTAAGAGTGATCTAGGTTAGTTAATTTAGTTTCCATCAGTGTAAAATTTTTAATAAGTTTGTTTTTGCCAACACCTTGAAATATAGAAAGATAATCATAAGGTAGAAAATGTGGAACCATCCACTGTAAGGAAATGAAGGCCACAAGCAAGAAACAGAGTGTAACAAGACTAAAGTGAAAGGGTCCTCACTACTAATGGATTCTTCCACTATCTCTTCGAAAAACATGTAGCTAGGGGAAAGTGAGAGAGAAGGCTTGGAGAGGGAATCAAATTCAACATTCTTCTCTCTATAGATATGTTGAAAATAAACCTCTTATATTAGAGAATCGCAATCTAATATAAGGTGCATATAGCTAAGAAGGGCTGGGAGTTGTAAAACAAAATGGTCTTGTATGCAAGAGATAGTACACACAAACTATTATAGATGCTGAGCCAAAGTGAGAACAACAACCATTCATGGTGTTTAGCCAAAATTCGTGTGTTGTGAAAATAGAGTTTCATAATGTTTAATTATTTGTTCACTTACTTTATTTTATTTTATTTTGTTTTGTTTTTATGTAATTTGACTAATTCAAAGTACTTACAAGAGAGGACATTACATCATTTTTCTATACTAGGTTGAGAGCGCCTCTCAACCCAACTAAAATTTGTAAAATCATCCTACTAACTTTGGATCTACCACGTAAAGAGAGGGATAATATCTTTTGATATACAAATATCTTTTATAGTGGAAAGAGATTTGATCCCTCTAAGAGCTTGGTAGGTTACCACATAACATGAGTCTAAGTTGGTTTAAATCCCCCTTTAAATAAACAATATTCCATATGAATAACATGGGTTCTCAATATCATGGGTCATTTGTAGTTTTGTCTTATTTTATAGAGTTATTCCTTTTGTTTTTTTGAAAGCTGAAATGTTATTTTAAACTTGAAATTAGAGTGTTTGTTTTTTCATGGTAAAGATTTTTATTATATTCTTCACAATTGCTATGAAACCTCATTGTGAAAGTATAGGGTTTAGTTTCAACTAACAAACAACGCAATATTTAAAATTTCAGATCTATTGGCTAGGATTTTCTTTCAACATATAAGGACCCACACTTCAAAATCTCAAATCTAGGAAGGGGATCATGATGGAATTCTAATCAAATTCATAAATGAATGTAAGATATTTTATAATTGAAATTAGTAAAAGTGGTTTTCTTATCTTTGGTCTAATATTTTGAGAAAGCAAATGACCAAACATCACTTCAAAGTAGCTTCAAAATATCAATACTAAATAAGGAACTTTATGTCTTTCAATAAGGTATATTATAGAATAACACTGTTAGCATAATATGTGTTCTCAAAACTAGGAGTCCAAAAACAACCAACAATAAAATTGACAATTTTATCTCAATTTTGTTTCAATAATTAATTTTTTGAAGTCAATTTAATATATCCCCTATAAAACAAAGCAATACATATGTATATAATCTACATAACATTCAAAAATATAATTTAAACAATAAAAAATTTACACATTTTTTTTGGGCTCTAAAATAAACTTGCAGTATAATAAAACTTAATCCCTCTAAGCTCATGCTAAATCCTTGAATGCCTAAGGAAATGTGTACTCTGAACCTAATGACATTCTCTCAAATTCTTGTTCGGAAGAACACAATTGCAGAAAGGGAGAGCGATTTAACTATTAATTTTCATAAGTTTTCGATTTCAACATCAGCAATTGTTTGACACAGCATGTCCAAAAGGTTTGTCACCACTAGTTATCTCGTTATATTAAGTTCGATGTAAAATAAAAGTGAAAATTAAAGTATTTAAAAACTTGCTTACATTGGTTTTTAAAGTAAGCTTAGCAATTTATTTTAATCTCTTGCATCATAGATAGGGACATACAGATTATAGTTGTAGTAGTTAAAATCTAGACCAAGAGAGTTTTATATTCCTTTATACATTAAAAAAGAATTAAGAAAAGGAATTAATGGGGGTTAATAACATATATTTAAAAAAATATGTTGTCTTATTTTTGATAAAAAAAAATATAAATACATTTTGTTATTAAACTAGCTTGAATATCATTGTTTTTCAATACTACACATCTAAAGGATGATAAAAGTTTTCATCATTAAAATAATTTATATAACTCTTAAGATTGATCTACCCTACTTTCATGTTATATGACATAAAGAAATAAGTGTCTTGCTATTTTTGTGAAGTGATAGGTGTTTCACTTATTTTTTTCATATATTACTTCTTCTAAAATAAAATATTTTTAATTAAATAAATATTTGTTTAAATTTATTTTGAAATTAGTATTTAATTATATTTATTTTTTGAATTTTTTTGTAAATATATTTTTTAGGAATAATTTTTCCCCAAAAACATTAATTTTGGTTAGCAAACCTACATCAACTTACAATATGACTGCCAACTTAGATCCATCTTAATGCCCCATTTAATGAGCAAAGTAAATCTGTTGAGGTTCAAAACTCTTTGAGACTAAAAAGATATTTTATCCTATTAGGTTCTTGGTAGATACAAAATTAAGAGTGATCTAGGTTGGTTAATTTAATTTTCGTTAATATAATTTAAAATTTTTAATAAGCTTAAATCAATTTAATAAGCTTAAATCATTAGTTAGTTAGTTTGTTTATATAAAATATATTTTGTTAATTGATATTCATTTGAAACAATAAATTAATAAAAAATAGTTCATGTGAGTGGAATAAAACAGTTACCCTACAGAATATTAAAAAAAACTCACATGAGAAAGAAAGGTGGTAAATTTAAATGGTTAAATTTTTAAAATTTTTAATTTTTTTAAATATTACATTTATCTTTACAGTTAAAAATACAACTTAGATTACAAAAATTGACAATTTTGGAAACTATTATAAGATTAAATTTCACTAAAAACTAAACATTTAAATTCATCTTAAACAAAATGGCTATATTAACTACAAATTAATATGCTAGTATATCATTCAAAAACATAATTTAAACAATAAAAAATTACACATTTTTTCCCTTCAAAATAAAGTTATCCTAGAATAAAACTTGATACCTCTCCGCTTGTATTAAATCTATAATTAACATAGATTAATGCTGATTAAATAGTTAAGTCAAAATATTTGAATAACCTAATTTAACAATAACATCACATCACATTACAATATCTCTTCTATACCTATCAACATACAAACATTAAATAGTATCTTTCTCTTTTATTGTATTAAAAATGCAAACACAAACATTAAATAGTATGTTTTTCTTTTATTGTATTAAAAATAAACTAACACAACAACCATTCATACTTCCAAATAAATAATAACAGGAACAAGTAGCTAGAAAAAAAGTAATTACAACAAGAGCTAGTCACCACATTCAAAGTATTAACAATGTTACACTAATTATCACTCTCAGAATTCATGCCCTATATAAAACTTAAGAATTTTTTTTCATTTATAAACCCAAAATAACAGATTGAAAGAATAGCAAGTGTATGACAAAAGTTACCTTCATACTGCTTTTAAAGTGCAAAAAATGTTACTGGAAAGTAATCAAATAGCCAAAATGCCACCAAAAAAAATTTAATGGAAAAAGTCAAGTTGCAAAATGCCCCCGGCAAAAAAAAAT
Organism: Pinus taeda; assembly: GCA_000404065.3. Lineage (NCBI taxonomy): Eukaryota > Viridiplantae > Streptophyta > Pinopsida > Pinales > Pinaceae > Pinus > Pinus taeda. The sequence continues at coordinate 46,233 of APFE030663276.1, forward strand.
TAGAAAAAAAAAATAGAAAAAAAAAATGTGTAATCTAAACCTAATGACATGCTCTCAAATTCATGGTCAAACTAACCGAGTTGCAGAAAGGGAGGTATTCTGCCATTGCAGAGTGATATGACGATTAATTTTCATACCGAATGTTGAAAAGCTCACGTATCTGTTCAGCGGTTTTCCCTTTCAACATATCAGCAATAGTTTGACACATCGTATCGAGAAGGTTTGTGACCACCAGGTAGTTGGCAGCCTTCGTAACTTCAAAGAGTGTTGCGTGATCATCTATCAGAGCTCTGACGAACTCCTCATCCCAAGTTTTGACGGCATCTAGTGATACAGTGGGTTCATCAAGAACATGGTATCTGCAATATTGAATAACCAGACGCAGAATCTTGGCAGAAACTAGAGGCAGAGGAATGGTAATGTGGGTGCCCAAGTCCTCCATCATTCTCCGTATGATGTCTAAAGTCGATGCCACCTCTGTTTCCACCTCAAATATTTCGCCATCGCAGCTCTGCAATTTCACAATATCATTGCTATTATTATTGCATACTTCCTTGGCCATAGGGATGGCTGATTTCTCTGAGATGCCTATGACGATGGCAATGGTATTAGCGTAATTTTATTACAATATTTAAATAGAGAGAGGAGTTCATATGAATGGAAAAATGAATGATCACGGCTGGTACTCTTCAATATATGTAATCAAATGGGGCCATTTAGGGCCTTGGGTTACCATGATCATTAAAAGGTCATTACAGATACTTTTTGCTTGTTGAGGTATCTGCAATATTGAATAACGAAACGCAGAATCTTCGCAGAAACTAAGAAACTAGAGCAGAATCTCCGTATGATGTCTGAAGTCGACGCCACCTCTGTTTCCACCTCAAATATTTCGCCATCGCAGCTCTGCAATTTCACAATATCATTGTTATTATTATTGCATACTTCCTTGGCCATAGGGATGGCTGATTCATCCATGATGGTGGAAAGATAGACACGATGAAGTGAAAAATATTGGATTTCTCTGAGATGCCTCTGACGATGGCAATGGTATTAGCGTAATTTTATTACAATATTTATATAGAGAGAGGAGTTCATATGAATGGAAAAATGAATGATCACGGCTGGTACTCTTCCATATTTGTGGCCGACACATGTAGGTGCTATGTAATCAAATGGGGCCATTTAGGGCCTTGGGTTACCATGATCATTAAAAGGTCATCACAGATACCTTTTTCTTGTTGAGGTGGTTTGTTCCCATAGTTCTCACGGTGGGTCAAATTTGTCATATGATTTTGACGGCTTGGAGTATGATTAAAAAGGTGCATGTTTTCCTGGATTGGGATTTTTTTGGGGATAAGGTTATAGTAAATTTGACTAGGTGGAAGAGTCAAACTAACTTGTTAAGTTAAGGTGGTGATTTTAGTCATATAGTTTTGGTTGTTCATGGTATTAAAGTTCATAGATTATATGTGATAAAGTCTATTAAAAGTTTTAAAAGGCCTGGGGATTCCCCATTATAGTGTGCCTTGAACACTCTAGATTGATCATATAATTTTCGCAGCTAGTGGTATGAATTACAAGTCAATTGTGCTAGATGGTGCGTGCTTGCATTTAAGTGAGATGATGATGATAATAATAATAAGAAATAGTTTTTCTCACCTTGGGTTTTCCATGGGTTGCTTTATGTTAAAGCATGGTTTCTTTTAAGTCATAGTGATTTGGACTTGAAATCTATTTCACATGTTATTGTTATAACTATTTCCTCTCACATTGTCATTATTGACAATAATATAAAATCTATTAGCTATTTTTTTGAGTTCATGTTTTCGAGGTGAAATCTATTTAATGTGTTATTGTTCTTATAATTATTTTCTCTCGGGTTGTTGGGAAAGAAGCACTCTACACCTTAGTATGGTGGTAAATCTCTAGGATAAACATTTAACATGTCATGTTTAATATTCAACATTTTTAATCTAATGTAGTAGTTATGTAGAAATCAATATAGTTATTATTATGTATAAATACAATATAAATTTAAAATATAAAGAGGTTTCCTAACACTCAAAAAAATGTATGATGAATAAATGAAAATATAAATAAATTAGACTTATGGTAGATAAATAAAACCTATTTTTATATTTATTCCATAAACCTGTTTATATTTAAGAGAACTAAACAAATGTTTTATTTAGGTGGAGTCTATGGTCAAAATACCATGGGACAAATTATTATTAATACCATGGGCCATCTAACATATTTATAAAAGAGATATGGTAAATAAATAAATATAAAACAAGTATAAATGGGTATGGTAAATAAACAAAAATATATGAGATAGGATTAGAAAACAACATCCAATTATATACCAAACCTATTGACCAAATGCCATGGAAAATAAAAGAGATATGACAAATAAATGTAAATATAAATAAACTTGAAGTATTGTAAATAAATAAAACATCTTTTATATTTGCTCCGTAAATCTCTTTACACTTGAACGCTCAAGAAAGAGGTTTTATTTAGGTGAAGCAAGACAGAAAATTCCAGCAGCCTGGAGAACCGGGATTCTACCCGCAATGAATGTTTCACCCCGACTATACCTGGACTTAAGAAAGGAACAAAATCACTCCATTAGAAAAGGAAATCTTAATACCATGACCCTCACCCTGAACAGTAGTGAAATCTGGTTCGCCATGCTCAATTAATAATTTCCTACCCCGCGAGCCCAATAATCATACATTTCCTTGTCCTCTGTGGCTTGAGCCTCGCAGATAGCTTTTAACCTGCTAGGAGACATTTCTTGCCAATCCATATTTATTCTGCACTCGGAATTAATCACTCCTTCGTTGGCCAACAGATCAGCAAGTTTATTGACCTTCCTCCGGACCTGATTGAAGCTAACTGTTCGAAGGAATGGGAGATTTTTATGGATTCTTTGATAAACTTGTATAAGTCTCCAATGTTTTGAAACCCTTTCAGGTGCAGTTCCATAACTGATTTTCTTAACTGCATTTATAGAAATCTCGGAGTCTGCTTCTATGAGAACGTTGGAGCTACGATTGAGTTTAAGCAGCTCCAGACATTGTTCCATCATCATTAATTCAGCCATGTTGTTGGTGGCTATGCCTAAATGGCAGTAGAAAGTGAAAATTATTTTTCCTTCTTCATCTCTTAACACCCCTCCATAACCTACTATTACGGGGTTGCTTTTGAAGCCCCATCTATGTTGCACTTTAGATAACCCTTTGGTGGAGGATGCCAAAATTCCTTTTCCCTTTTCATCACACTCACCTCTTTACTAAGACCCTGGAGAGTGATCTCATGAATTCCTAGCTGCTTGAGAGTTCTCAATTCACACGAAGTGGGAGGATTCGAGCGGGGACTGTGCTTGGTGGTGAAGACAGTCTCCTTAATCTGCTTTAAGATTAAACCGATTAGGAAAATGGCAATAGTTTTTTCATTATTGAAAATTCTTTTATTCCTTTCCTTCCAAACATTCCAGATAATGAAGCTTGGTGTTAAGGTCCAAGCCAAATTAAGGATGTCATTCTCTTTAAGGTTTTTCCTCCAATTGTTCAGGGTATTAATGATGCTTCCTTTATCTCGGTCAGTCTATTGAAAAATGATATTGAAAGCATCCCACAACCAGTTGATATAGATACAGTTGTTTAGAATATGTTCTATTGTTTCCTCTTAAGCCTCGCATAATGGGCATCTAGAGGGCCCCATAACCCCCCTCTTCTGAATGTTATCCCAAGTTAATATTTTCTTATGGTGAACTAACCACATAAACAACTTGATTTTCATCCATCCTTGGTGGCTCCATAGTTTTTGCTAGGACTTTGCTGAAATGCAGGGATCAAGGTTAAGGGAGATTCTTTTTACTTCATGGATGTTAAAAATACCTTCTTTGTTCTGACCCCATCTTAACTCATCCTGCCCATTTGTGAAAAAAATCTTTCTTTGTTCTAAAAGTTTCATAAGCTCCTCCGTTTTTGGCTTTAAGGGGCCTTCCCCTCTGCATTCTATTTTCCTCCAGCTTCTCCCTTTCTCAGTGTTATGAGGAGGATTCAAAAAATCCCTGACCTTTAATACTCCTTGGGAATCAGTTTCCTGCTTGATGCTCATAAAGTCCTCCCTTAACAACATTGGTTCTTGTTGCCATTTATCTTCCCAGACGAGAGCTTGATCCCCTGTTTTGATTTCCCAGAAGCTATTGTTTTGAACTAGGCTTCTATTATCCCAGGCTTTATTCCAGATGTGAGAACCTTTTATGTTCCCTGACATTCTAATGAGATCATTTGTTTGCCAGGAGTTGGCATATTTTTCTTTCTAGGTTTTTTTCCCATTGCGCCTCTGGTTCTTTAACCCATCTCCACCAGAGTTTGTCTCCTAGAACATTACTTAGAGTCTCTTGGTCGTCTAAGCCTAGGCCTCCATGACATTTGGGTTTACATATTTTCTCCCAAGAAACTAGGGCCCATTTCTTTTCTGTCTCCTCCTTACCCTAGAGAAACTCTCTCTGAATTTTCTTGAGTTGCTGTTAAACCCCTTTGGGGGCTAGCAGGGTTGAAAGAAATAAAATAGTGATGGATTGAAGAACAACCTTCGTCAAATTCAATCTGCCAACCAAGTTCAACTCTCTAAAAGTCCATATTTTCATCTTGTCTTGCATCTTGTTGAGCACTGTTTCCCATATACTTTTGTGCAAAGGTTTATCCGTAAGGGGGATTCCAAAATACTTTGAAGGGAGGACCTTCCTTTGGAAGCCTAGAATTCTAGAGGTATTCCTTTGAATAGCAATGTTAGTGTTAAAGAAAAAAATGTTAGATTTGGAGAGGTTGACTTCCATACCTGAAGCCAGGGTGAAGTCATTTAAGATTTTTGTGTACGTTGTAGCTTCCTTGACAGTGGGGATACCCTGCAACATGGTATCATCCACAAATTGTTGATGAGTCAAAGCTTGGTTGTTCTCCATTAATTGAATGCCCTTAATATTTTCTGAAAATTTAGCAGTTTTAATTGTACGGCCCAGTCCTTCCATCATGAGGATGAAAAGAAAGGGAGAGAGAGGATCTCCTTGTCTGAGGCCTCTGGAAGGAGTGAAGATCTATGAGGGCGCGCCATTCACAAGAATTGAAAAGCTGGGTGAAGTCACCATAGCCATAATCCATCTGATCCAATCATGATCAAACCCAAAAGCAAAAAGGACCTTTTTGATGCAAATCCAATTCACCTTGTCATATGCTTTTGCAATGTCTAATTGCATGATCATATTGGCTTGATTTTTTCTAGTGAGAGAGTGAACAACCTCGTGGGCCTAAATAATATTTTCCAAGATTTGGCTTCCTTCCACATAACCAGACTGTTCTCTAGAAATCAAAGAAGGCAGAAGAGGTTTGAGTCTGTTGGCCAGGATCTTAGAAATGATTTTGTAAACAACATTGCGTAAAGTAATGGGTTTGAACTTATCAGGAGTCAGGGCTGAGACATGTTTGAGGACCAGGGAGATCAAGGAGGTGTTGAGGGCTTTTAGAATGGATCTGCTTCCTCTGGATTCCTCAACCACATCCAAAATATCCTATTTGACCACATTCTAGTAGGCTTTGAAAGAGTCAACATTAAAACCATATGGGACTCGAGCTTTGCCATTCTGCATCTCTTTGATCATCGTACTAACCTTTGATTTAGTTACTGGTTTGTTTAGGTTAAATTTGTCTTCTCTAGACACCATCCTGGGAATATTCTTTATAATTTCCTTGATGTGATGGTCTTTGTCTAGATTGTTTTCTTTTGTGATACCTCTGAAATGATGTACCATCACATCTTCAATATTCTTGTGCATGGTCTGAATCTCCCCATCTTCATTCAATATTGAGGAGATACTGTTGTGCATTATGTTGGCTATGGCGGAATGATGGAAAAACTTTGTGTTCCGTTCACCTTCTTTGAGCCATTGAACTCTAGACTTTTGTCTCCAAAAAATTTCCTCCTGATTGCATAAATTCTCCCATTCAAGATTGAGTTTTTCAACTTTCTCACTTTTGGATTTATCAAAACCTTTCGAGGTCATTTCTTGGTTTAGTTCCTGCATTTTGATATCTACTAATTTTTTGTTTGCAAAAATGTTACCATAATCCTTCTTGTTCCAATCTTTGAGTTTGATTTTTATGTGCTAAAGCCTTTTATGGAGGAGGAACATTTTGGAGCCCTGAACCTGTAGATCTTCGGACCACCAATCCTCAATGTTCTTGATAAAATCTGGGTGGGAGAACAAAATATTTTCAAATTTGAAAGGTATGTTCTTGGGACCATCAATTCCGTTGATTTCTAATTGAATCGGCCAGTGATCAAAGCCTCCAAATGGGACAACACTTGCAGATATTTTCTGAATTCGTGAGCATCAACTTCTCGGAGATAAAAAATCTATCTAACTTAGAGGCGACCTGAGCATTGTCTCCTCTTTTGTTATTCCAAGTGAAAAGACCATTTTGCATTTCAGAGTCAACCATCTTCATATCTTCTGTGAAAGAGTTGAATCCTAATGAATCTCTGCTGAGAATTTTGGTTCCTCTTTTTTTTTCCGAAAGAGATTTAATCATATTGAAGTCTCCTCCAATGACCCAAGGGATTTCTTTATGTCTGCTTCTGAGATCTACCAGGGAGTTCGAAAATCTAAGTTTCTGATCAATTCTCTGAGTACCATAGACATTCGTAACCAAGAAGGTGTCAGACATCCCCAATGGTTGAATGATAGCTGATAAGTAACTTCTCGTACCCTCCACATCTACAATGATGAACTTTTGGGGGTACCAAAGAGTAAGAATGCCCCCCACTGTGTTTTCTGCTTTTACTTCTATAAACTCAAATTTACTAAGCCATTTTCTATGGATTTGTTTGATTTTCTGAATGGAGCATTTTGTTTCTTGATTGAAGATTCTATCCGGCATTGCGAGTTTCATTATGTTACTTAGCATTCTCTATTTTCTTTTACTACCTAGACCTCTTATATTCCATGAGATGAACTTCATAGTTAAAGATTTGTAAAGGAGTAACTGGTTAGATCTTTCATCTTACGTGAGTCTATCATTAGCTTTCCACACTCTATAAGGAGCTCATTTTGCTTCTTTCTGCTTCTCTTCTTTCCTAGATTTCTGGTGGCTAATCTGGGACTTAGTTTCATTGTTTTCACCCCTCTGTGCTCCTGTTTGTGGATGTTCTTACCTTGTTCCTGAGTTTTCCATAAGAACAACTACTGTATTCTGTTGCATTCATCTTGGGGCAAAGAATCTATTCCTCCTTTGGTTCCTTGCAACAGGAATCCTTCCAGATCCAAGTTTTCCTTATCGAGGGTTTCTTGTAGTTCATGCTCTTTCGGATCTGTTTCACTTTGAGTCATTTCCTAGTCCATATACATTTTTGTTTCACTTCTCATTGCTTCTTTTGGAGAGTCAATGGCCAGAGAGAGATTTAAGTCCTCTTGCTTTTCTTTTCCATTAGCCTCTTCCTCTAAATCTTGATTTTCTCTCATGATTTCTTCAGTCTCTTCTAGCACTTTAAACTTATTTTGATTGCCTTTCTGCTCCTCAATATGTTGTTGTTTTTATCCCTTTTTTGCTCCCCTTCCTTTACTGGACACTTTCTTAAAGCTTTTGGTGTCCTTCGATGTATTGAGTTTTTCTTTGTTGTCTTCTTTGCTGATAGGGCAATCTCTTAACAAATGCCCATGTTCGTGACATCTCCAGCGTCTGAAGGGAATATGCTCGTAGTCAACTGCCTGCACCCACTCCTCATCCAAAACTTCCAAGATAGATTCGTCCGAAAGTGCTCTTGATAGGTCCATTTCCACACAGATTCTATCAAAGGAGGTATATTCTCCCCTTCTTGTGGTTTCAGAAGCTTTAATATAGCGTCCTAGTTTATTGCCAATGGCAACCAACGTTTCAGTTTGCCAATAATCAAGAGGTAGCGAGTAGAGCCTTACCCACATAGGAACTGAAGAGAAAGTCTCCCTCTCTCGGACAAAGTTCATTTTCCATGGCCTCATATAGAGACCTGCTACATCAAAAAAATAGGGTTCTCCTTCAAATATTTTGTCTTTGTCTTCGATGTTGGATAACACTACTATGAAGAATCCTTTTGACCCCATATGTAGGTCAAAGCTAAATCCTTTGGGATTCCAATGATACTTGATCCACCTATGTAAAGCTTTTTCAGTGGGCCATATTCCCATGAATTTACAGATTATGGCATAGGTTCCCATGTGCTCAATGTGCTCCTGCAGAGCAGGATCATTTAATATTACTCGGGGAGTGATCTCTGCTTTTGGTTTGAAAGGTCCTTTTAGTTTTTTGTTTCTTGACCTCAGGCTTTTGTCTTCTTCCACATTGTCCTTTATGCTGTTGTTTTCTCTTGCTCTGGGCCCATCTATTTCTTTTTCATTGTTGTTGATTCTATAGTTCTTGTCATTTTTACTATTTCCCATAGGACCCTTGCTCTCACTGGCTACTGCATCTTTGTAGGAGGGAGCCAAGCTCCCTCCCCTTCCATTCTCCATATGAATCGAACTCCGCTTGCTGAGAAACCCTGACCACTATGTTTCGTCTGCTCCCCGCTTCCATCAAATCATGCAGAGAATGCACTCAGCCCTAACTATGTTATCTACTTACTCTATTCTCTTACTCTTTCAGTGTCTGTGTATTTCACAATCTTATCGATCCATTGCATAAGATAACATAGGCACACCCCAGTACTTGAGTCTGTAATGCCTTCATTATTTCACTGAGGTCATCTACAGGTGATTTCATATCAAGTGGCATGACAGCAACTACGATGTTAAGGTTAGACAAGCTTGTGCTAGATTTTATTGTTGTATGCCAACTAGATCAAAGCTCAAATTAGGAGAAGGATAGTTGGTTGAAACTAACTCAGAAACTGGAAGAGTCTATTCCAAGAAGAAAATGTCAGAAGAAACTCCCTTGGGACTAGACCCACAATTTATAGATAGCTTCCTCGCCATGAGGTCCATGGTAGAGGAAATGTATAGGGACTTTAGGAAACATAAAGATGAAGATTCATTAGGCTTGAAACAAGACAAATCAGAAGAAGAGTCTCTCCTCCATGACCACTCAAAAGGCAAAGAGAAAGAAGAAAACTTTCTCACACCTCCTAATAGCCCTGAACATGAAAAGAAGACATCTTTGATTAAATTAGATGTTAAATTTGATTTACCAATATATGGTGGAGATATTAATGGAGAGAAGCTAGATAATTGGATCAAACAAATTGATGTTTATTTCCAAGTGCAGAGTATTGACTCAGAAAAGAGTAAGATTCAGCTGGCCAGCCTACGCCTCAGAGGCACTACCTTGGTATGCTGGGAAGGCAAGACACAAGCTCACATGAAGAAACATGGTAAGATTATTTCTATCTCAAGTGAATTTGTTTCTGCAATCAAAATGTAGTTCTATCCACTAGCTTACATGCAACAAGCCATGATGAGCTGGCAAACTCTTTGCCAATTGAAAAGGCAAAGTGTACAAGGTTACACCCAAGAATTTAGGAAAGGAGCTTTGATTCTAGGAATTTCTTTAGACTTATTTAGGACTTTGTTGAAGTACATAGGTGGTCTACATAACCACATGAGGCACATTATCCTCATGTTTAATCCCACTAGTATAGATGAGGTATCTGTTCAAGCTATGCATCTAGAAGCTAGAGGAAAGAATGGGAACCCAGAAGTTGGGGGATCATCCAAGCCCATTGCAAGCAAGAATAAGGAGAAAAGAAAATAGAAATGGAAAGAGAGGAAGGCCAACACTACACAGAAAAGCAGGTCTTCATGCACTCACTCTAAGAAGGATGGTCATGATGATGAGCACTATTGAATTCTGCATCTGGAGCTGAGACGTAAGAAGTTCAAGGGCAAGAAGAAGAAGATTGTTGTAGCTATTCAGAAAGATTTAGGGTCAGATTCGGGAGATGAAAGAACCATTGTAGCCACAAGTATAAAAGTTTGTCTGCTTTAGAAAATGCAAAAATCAAGAAGCAGGTGTTGGAGTTGGTTGAGAAGGGGTTCATCAGACCTAACACATCACCATGTGGGTCTCTAATCATTTTGGTGAAAAAGAAAGATGGCTCATGGAGAATGTGCATTGATTACCGAGCACTAAACAAGATAATGTTCAAAAATAGTTATCCCCTTCCTCGCATAGATGATCTATTAGATCAGTTAAAGGAAGTTGTTTATTTTCCAAGTTAGACTTGCATTGTTGATATCATCAGGTCAGAGTTGTAGAACAAGATGCATGGAAGACTACTTTCAGAAAGAAGCAGAGATTGTATGAGTGGCTAGTTATGCCTTTTGGCTTAACTAATGCTCTCGCTACATTCATGAGAATAATGAATGATGTACTCAAACCTTTTTTGGATGATTTTGTTATTGTATATCTGCATGACATTCTAATATTTAGCAAAATGTGGGAAGAACATTTAAAGCATGTTAAGCAAACACTAGATGTTTTGAAAAGATAAAAACTTTATGTTCAACTCTCAAAATGTGAACTTGGCAGAGAATCTTTGAATTATTTGGGACATACAGTACGGGGTGGTGAATTGAAGATAGATCCCTCTAAGGTGGGAGTCACTGTAAACTGGCCTAAACCCAAATCTGCTATAGAATTTATAAGTTTCTTAGGAGCAGCACAATATTGGAGAAAGTTCATTTCTAACTTTTCCTTAATTGCAGCTCCCTTACATCCTTTAACAGGATTGAACAAGGTGCTTCAGTGGAGAGGCAAACATCAAAAATCCTTCGACATCTTCAAAGAAAAGATTGGTACAACACCAGTACTAGCACTGCTTGATCTTCAAAGACCATTTGAGATCCAAATGGATGCCAGTGACTATGCCATGGGAGCAATGTTGATATAGCACCATAAACCCCTATGTTATCATCCTGAGACATTTAATTCTGCAGTAGTTAACTATCCCACATATGATAAAGAATTGTATGCATTAGTACAGAGTGTGAAAAAGTGGAAACATTACTTAATGGGTAAAGAGATAGTTATACATAGTGATCATCAACCACTCCAATATCTACACTTACAAACTAAGTTGCAACAATCAACACAGTATAGATGGATGGGTTTTCTACAACAGTTTCACTTAGTCGTCAGATATAAAAAGGGCATACATAATAAAGTTGCAGATATGTTATCTAGACCAATTATAAATGCATCTACTATACTTAAGAATAACTCAATATTAAATGAGAGCTACATTGAACAATATTCTCAAGATATATATTTTAAAGATGTATATGCAACTTTAAGTCAACGAAAATGAGTAGAATAAGTGGATTATCACATTAAGGACCAACCCTTGAATCATTGTGGGAAGCTATGCATTCCAAAAACTGAAAGAGTAAAGATAATTCGAGAAGCACATAATTCTCTAATATGAGGTCATTTTGTTGTAAGTAAAATGGTTGCACAATTGCAAAGATTTTGTTATCTGCCAAAATTGAATGAGACAGTTTCTAGATATGTAAGAGGGTGTACTATGTGTGCTAAAAGCAAGTGCAGCAATAGAAAACTAGGCTAGTGCTCTCCACTACCAATTCCTTCTCATCCTTGGGAAAGTGTTTCCATGGGGTTTTTCGGAGGACTACCTAAATCTAGGAAAGGTCATGACTATTTATTTGTTGTTGTGGATAGGTTTAGCAAAATGTGTATTTTGATACCTTGTAATAAAAACATTATAGCTAAACAAACTCCAAAGTTGTTCTTTCAGCATATATGGGTTCATTTTGGATTACCCATTGCCATTCTATATGATCGAGACACCCGGTTTGTTAGGAAGTTTTGGTCGATTCTGTGGGAATAGATGGACACCAAACTGAACAAAAGCACAACCTTTCATCCATGGATAGATGGCCAAACAAAAGTGGTCAATAGGACAGTGATCCAATTTCTCAGAGGCTATTGCAACAAGCATCCCAAACTTTGCAATGAACATTTGTTTATGTGCAGCATGCTTACAACTAAGCAAAACATTCTTCTACACAGAGATCTCCTTTTCAGACCTGTTTTGGTTTCAAACCAAGATCTCCCTTGGATTTTGTTTTTGGACAAGGCAAGCAAGTTCATTGAACAAATCCAAGAGATTCACTAGGCAGTATAGGAACAACTAGAAAGGAGCCAAGCCAAGTACAAGGTGAGGCATGACAAGCATCAAATGGAGCATAGTTTCCAAGTTGGTGATCAAGTCTAGCTGTATATCAGCAAAGACAGAATGTAAGGTGAAGGTAAAAAGTTAAAGCCAATAAGGTATGGACCTTTCAGTATGCTTGAGAAAATTGGTGAGAATGTTTTCTACCTTGATTTACCAACTAACATACACATCTACTCAGTCATTAATGCAGATAGCTTGATACTATATGAACCTTCATTAATTAAAGATCGCGAAAATCAAAGTCAATTGCCTCCTATTGATGATATGTTACCTGAATATCTCAATCACTTGTAGGAAGACACAGTTCTGGATAGGAAGGTGAGGACGATACGCAGGGGAGATGTTAAGTACCTAAGGATTGGACTTAAGGGTTCAAAGCCAGGCAGTGCAAATAGGATAGAGATTGGACAAGTGAGACAACTATACCCTCACTTAGTCGATGTTTGAATACCAAATTTTGGTGGTCCAAAAGCATTTTCAGTGGGAAGGCCGTGATCTGAATTGGACCCTTAAACATTCTCTAGTTTTTTATGACTGTTTCAAATTATTTCAAGCTTCAATATCTTATGGATATCGAGCTTATTATAAATAACCTCTAAACAATGGCAATTTATGGTCAACATGGAACAACGAGGACCCTCGGTCAAAGTGCGCAGACCGTTGGCCCATGGTGACTGCGCATTGGCAAAAATTGACAAACGGGAGATCAAATCCAACAATAGAAGCAGTATCTGATACGCAATTAGCATTGAAGCGCATATCATAGGGCATCCCCCTCAATGAACGAAGCCCCCCTAAGCATTCGGTCACGAGGAAAAGCATAAAACCGTACAAAAATCTCTAATTCCATTAGAAGGTGAGTCTCACGCTAAAATCGCAGGATATCAAAAGGGCTTCAAGCAGTAAGCGGGTTCGACCGAGTCCCGCCCGATGCCATGCACTGGGTGACACGCATCTAGTAGATGAGAGAGAAAACTGGTCACATCGTGTGAGAAAAGATCATGCTACTTACCCACTCGATATGGACGGGGTCCATAGGAACTAGAGGCTCTAGATCAATGACGAAGAATTGATCTAATGGATGACTAGATTCAACGTGGGAATAGGCTGAGTCATATAAGATTTGAGGTCTGGCATGACTGCTGAGCTGGTAGAGGTATCAGTTTCATAGGCAATCTTGGAGCAACAGAAATAACGATTGTTCAAGGAGAACTAACACTAATTTTGTGAGGAAACAAGTGGCCACCTCACTATGAAGGGTTATACAATGATGATGACACAGAGCAGGGGAATTCTAGCTAGCAGAGGCAGGAGTCCAGAGAGCCGGGAAGCGGAAACAAACAGTTGGGGTGCAGATTGGTTTTAAGCCATGAATAGACAAAGAGTGAAGGCAGGCAGCGAAAGAGAAGCAGAAAGTTGAGAGACAAGAAAGAAGTGAATTGCAGAGAATAGAGAAGCCGAGCTGACCTGCAGAGCAGAGGTAGCATCGAGTAGAAAGACACAAAGAAATTCTAGGAGTTTGTGAACTCCAGAGAAGGCTTGAGAGGTTCAAGCACCTCTTTTGTGTATACCTGTCAGGTATTGAGTACCAAATTGGACTCATACCATTGAAACTAGTTGAGGTCGATATTCAGTAAGCAGAGTCTATGTACTTTAGGGACTTGGGGAATCTTATCAATCCGTTGCATAAAATACCATAGGCACAACCCAACACTTGAGTCTGTAATACCTTCATTATTTTTATGAGGTTATATACGAGGGATTTCAGATCAACAATTTGAAAAACTCTTATAAAATTAAATTTGACTAAAAGCTAAACATTTAAAATCATCTAAAACAAAATATCTATATTAACTAAAATAAAATCCTTAAAATGGATTTTATACATTATTCCACAACTATAATTCTTAATTAACGAAAACAAGTAAAACCTTTGCACAATATGTTTTCACCTCAAAATCTAGGAGAAACTAAAAATGTTTTTAAAAAAATTAGCTACAAACACAAATATTCATCTTAAAAAAAATTAGGGTTTATTTTGAACTAACAAACAACCCAATGTTGACAATCTCAAATCTAGGAAGGAAATCATGATGGAATTTTAATCGTCTCCGAATCTTGGAAAAGGAAATTATTGATCAAACATCACTTCAAAGTAGTTTCACATTATCAATAGCTCAACAACTTGTCACAATTTTTATATAATTGCGACACTGAATCTTTGAGTTTTTATGTCTTTAAATAAGCTATATTATAGAGTGATATTATTAGCAAAAAATGTGCTGTCAAAACTGGGAGGCCAAAAACCACCAATAATAAAATTGGCTATTTTACCTCAATTTGATTTCAATTATTAATTTTATTTTATTTTTTATTGAGCCAATTTAATATGCTATTTTGTCAAAAACTTAATTTAAACAATACAAAATTACACAATATTTTTTCCCTTTAAAATAAGTTTATCCCAGAATAAAACTTGATACATCTGAGTTTATATTAGATCTATAATTAACATAGATTTATGTCGATTAAATAATTAAATCAAAATATTTGAATAACCTAATTTAGCAATAACATCACATTACATTACAATATCTCTTCTATACCTATCCACACACAAACGTTAAACAATATGTTTCTCTTTTATTGTATTAAAATTAAACTAAAACAACAACCATTCATACTTCCAAATAAATAATAACAGGAACAAGTAGCTACATGGAAAGTAATTACAACAAGAATTTGTCTCCACATTCAAAGTGAAAAGAGTATATTGTGTAACAAGTTTCTATCAAGGTACTAAAAATGTTACAGTACTTATCACTCTCATAATTCATCGCCTATGTAAAACTTAAAAATATTTTTTTCATTTATGAACCCAAAATAACAGATTGAAAGATAAGCAAGTGTGTGATAGAAGTTACCATCATACTGACTTTAAATTGCAAAAATTGATACATGAAAAGGTCAAAGTGCCAAAATAACCCCTAAAAAAAAAAACATAGGATGCATACGGAAATGTGTGCTCTAAACCTCATGAAATGTTCTCAAATTCATGGTCAAATGAACATAATTGTAGAAAGGGATGTAATCTTCCATTGCAGAGTGATTTGATGATTAATTTTCACCCAGAATGTTGAAATGCTCACGTATCTGTTCAGCGGTTTTCCCTTTCAACCTATCAATAATAGTTTGACACATCGTGTCAAAAAGGTTTGTGACCACTAGGTCGTTGGTGGCCTTCATAATTTCAAGGAGTATTGCGCGATCATCTACTAGAGCTTTTACAAACTTCTCATCCTATGTTTTGATGACATCGAGTGATACAGTGGGGCTTACAGAACATGATATCTGCAATATTGAATAACAAGACATAGAATCTTGGCAAAAACAAGAGGTAAAGGAATGGTAATGTTGGTGCCCAAGTCCTCCATAATTCTCTGTATAATGTCTGAAGTCGATGCCACCTCTATTTGGACTACAGGCTTCACATAAATAAAATTGGCTTAATAACAAATAAAATAAAATTAATAAATGAAATAAATGGTCTTTCACGTAAAAAAAATGTCTAGTGGTGGACATTATCATGTAGAAAGTGTACATGAAAACAGACAATCATTATATTGTGGCATCATTGTTGAATTCAAGAAATCCACTTCATCAAGATCAAAAGATAGGAATATTATTGAAGGCAATCTACAATAATTTGGGAAAATACAAGAAATTATTGAGTTGGTTTACCACTATTTTAAATGTTGTATTTTTAAGTGTAGATGGTATGTAGGATTTGAGAGTGCATTAATACTCATATTAGATTGTTTTCTATGGATTAGTCAAAGTTCCTATGGAAGGATAAGGAGTTGTATCGTCTAACAATTCATTGTCAGCAATTATTTTTTTAACTCAAAGAATATATGTATGTACTCATTCACGTGCACTTATTTTTTATAAATTAATTTATCTCGGTATATTAAGTTTGATGTAAAATAAAAGTGAAAATTAAGGTATTTAAAAACTGGCCTACGTTGGTTTTTAAAGTAAACTTAGCAATTTATTTTAATCTCTTGCATCATATATAGGGACATACAAATTATAGTGGTAGTAGTTAAAATCTAGACCA
>APFE030663278.1:0-28695 GCA_000404065.3 Pinus taeda
GGACACCTATCCTTGTCATTTACAATAAGATCCTCACATCACCATCATTCAATCAACAAATCCCTTGTAGGTTGGGGGGAAGGGGGTTAGAGTTGCGAGACATAAAATTTAAACATTGATAAATCTAGCATGTTATCCATAACTATAATATCTTGATTGGATGTTTGACATACTAATATGATTTAACTTAAATCAATTTCTTCTAAGAGTTTGATTTCGCACTCCTATTGTATATTGATACTATTATACATAACAACCCCATGTTTTACCTATTCATGATCTCTAATTGGTTAGAAATTACTTGCAAATTATTTTAATGTTGAATCAAGTTAATATGGAAATTTACAAAAAAAATGAATGTTGTTGGAGGCCTTGTAATTGAATACTTCCAAATTTAATGAAATATGTGTTCAATGCTCTTTCCTCAATTACAAACTATCAGCACTTACTTACAATTCACAACATTCCAGCCTCTGGATCTCTTAGATGAGGGATCCATTTATAGATGTGTGCAAGGGTGTGAGTCATCCACGGGGTTTGATTAGTGTCATTCCATTTGTTACAATTGGTTCCACAAGAGAAGGGATAACTAAAGGTTTAAGTTCCCTTATTCATCCTTGGGCGAATTCAGAGAGGCAAGTGGCATAGAAGAAGTTTCTAGAAGATTCGATGAGCATCCACTTAGCAAACTGTCTCATACATTTGTCCATCCTCACCCATCACACCCTATAGAAGGCCTAAACAGTATGCATCACACCCTGGTAGTGGAGCAGTCAGTATGCATCACACTTAGCCAGTGGAGCAGTTAGTATGGTTCAGTTTAAGCAACTTCTAGATGGTTTCGCAGATGGAACTTTTGGGGAATGATGTATTCAAATGATTATGTTCATTTAGGGTATGAAACAACTCTTTTAGGGGTTGAATGAGCCCTAATACATCGACGTATAAGTTGGGTTTGATCTGCCCAAATATGTCTATAACAGTTGCCCCCTAAAGCATGAGGTCGTAAATATTCATGTCAGGTGAAATGCTTTATCATGAGGATCCGAAGTTTCGGACTGGAAGGTGACGTGCATAAGTTACAATACAATACGTCATCATAATATAATTTCATGATCTAGCTGAGAGAGGCATTCCCATGCTCAGCTTTATAAATTTCATTTCATGTACATAGATCAGATAGTCGTCTGCAGATACAGACTGGTGATTCTTCAGATATAGAGTCATCATTCATGGTTAGGATGACCATTTGTGCAAAGCCTTTGTACATTTGATGTTTTTATATCCCTGAATATATTGCAGCCCGGATGGATGAAACTAGATTTGGGGTCTTCAAACTCATTCAATCTTCAGTGGATGTACAAGTCAATCCGTGTGAAAAGATGTTCTAGAGTTGAACATGGAAAGACATCACCTGATTACTAGCCAATGATGTAAGTTGTTAACAAGCGCGAGAGGAATCACCAATAATTATAATGACCCTCAAGGTACTACAGTAAAATTCACATGGTGTGAATATATGATTTGATGTCAAACACCACGCAAAATATTTCGGTCAAAGGCCATTGATGTCAACTTGTCGCCGGAACTGAGAAACTTGCCATTGATGTATGCAAGCTTCAAAGCACTGAAAGGGTTGTTTCTAAGTCAACTTCTTGGATAATGAGCTAATGTCGACAAGAAGCGACTTGTTGTAGGAGGGCCTTGATGCATCCCACATCTATGAAATGAAACGAAGCAAATGATTTCTGGAGCTGAAAAATGAACTGACTACACAAGGTTCAGGAATGGCGGTCATGAAAAATGAAGGTTGGAGGTATTGCAGTGGATGTGACATTAACTGGATGGTGATTTCTCAACTCAATGACTTCTCTTGAACATGTCGGCGACACTGAGATGAATTGGTAGCATTAACCCCAAAAGATGGATGGTATGAAAGACCAATGGTGAGATGACTGGTGAACGAAATAACCCAACCCAACTCAATAATGGAGATGAAGTGAAAGTGTCATGTTCAAGAGCGATCTGCTACCATAAATTCTTCAAGTTTTTTTTCCCTTTTTCCCCAGTCATTGCTGACCAGTACCTCTTTATTTTTGTCAAGCTTGAGGAGGATAACATATTCTTGTTCTATAATTCACCCTTCAGGCAAACCTGTTGCTATTTTATGTTTTAACGAGTCTAGCAATAGTGAAATTCGGTCTCGTCTAGAATGGACAAGTTTTTCGTTATTGTTTTAACGAGTTTAACGACAAGGATAAATCGTTCCTTTTCATGTTTAGAGAGTTTGAAAAGGGACGAAAAGAAAACTCCATATGTTCTTGTTCATAAAGTAATCCCTCAAGTCCGAAAAAGGATAAAATAATACAGGAGGGATGACTTTTCCAATCACTTTAATGAGCTGGAAAAGACAAGCGCTCGACAATCTTTTCATTTTTAACGAGTCTGAAAAGGGTTTAAAGAAGACTCGATTTCTTTTTTGTAAAATAATCCCTCAGGTCCGAAAAAGGATAAAATAATACAAAAGGGATGACTTTTCCAATCACTTTAACGAGCTAAAAATAACAAGCGCTCGACAATCTTTTCATATTTAACAAGTTTGAAAAGGGTTTAAAGAAGACTCGATTTTGAGGAATGAGTGGTGTATCGAGTAGCAACTGGTTCTAGTTATGTTGGAACTTCTCAAAACATGTTGAATTCTGTGAAGAGGCTGGCTAATAAGACCACTCATTGTAATTGTTCCTCAAAAAGGGTTAAAACAACCAAGTGAGAGCATATGATTGGCCAAAGGGATGGTGGTGATGGCAGGTACACAGCCAAGGTCCCCAAGGCTGATAGAATGGCAATCAAAAAGGTTAATTATTAAGAATGGGTTCATTTTTTGACAAGCTTGAACCATGGCGGAACTATGCTTGGATTCGGTTTCATGTTTTCACAAGCTCGAAACGAACAAACTATGCTTGGAGTCAGTTTCATTTTTACACAAGCTTGAAACAAAAAAATTATGCTTGAAGTCAGTTTCATTTTTACAAAAGCTCAAAATGACAAAAATATGCTTGAAGTCAGTTCCATTTTTACACAAGCTCGAAATGACAAAACTATGCTTGAAAAATGGTTGCATGCCCCCAGCATGATGAAAAGGAGAGTCTCCTGTAACTAGATGGGAAATCATTGCGGTGAAGCAGGACAGTTATCCAACACCTTCTTGGTTTCATCCAGAATAGACAAAGGTGAATGGTGTGATAGACCTATTGGGAAACTTATCTTTACCATTAGGTACATGCCCCCCAGGCTTCATTACATTCACCTGACTACTCATGGCTATTAGGTGGATGGAATGAAGGTTCAAGTGATATCGTTGATATAAATGGACTATTTAGGGATGATGATTGACTTGGGGCTATGGTTGGACCGGGAAATGATAGTTGGTCAATGGTGACAATCTTGCCTTCATGCAGGAAACGCATCACTCAGTAGGGTGTTGAAACAATAGCTTCCATTTTATAAACATAGTCACGCCGAAGAACTAAATTGTAATATAAAGGTCCCGGGACTACCATCATGTTCATATAAATGGTCTTTCCTCTCAAAGTAATAGGTAACTTAGGATGGATCCATAACAGTCGATCGGTTCCTTTGTTAAAGCCTAACAGATTCTATGTAACCAGCATAAGCGGTGGCGAACCAAGCGCTTTCCAAGTAGTTGAGGAAAGGATACTCACTGATGCGCCTTCATCTATAATAGTGCCTAACATGATCATTTTACCAACTTGTACTATTATCTGGAAAGGTATATTGGAAGGAAGGTGGGTTCTTGCTAGTCAATTCCAATCAAAGTAAGTGACTAGACTACTTGGAGGGGGTACCGAAGAAACGAGAGAGTTAACTCCTTGAGTTACGAGAACTGGAGGATTTTCCTCCTATCTTGAAGGTACAAGTGGATTGCCCCCAAGATCATTAGAATCCGAAGTAACAAAAATAACTTGAATGATATCATTTTCACTCTCTTCAGGAAATGTACGATTAGCTAAAGGTGAAATTGGGTCAACTGTTACCTCGACCTGTTGACTCTAGTCAAGTAAAGGCTCATAAGATTCACTTTCAGAGAGAGTGGTTTCGACCGACGGTTGATTTGAGTCAGTCGGTTTTTCAACTAGTGAAGGACTTAGGGAGAATTTCTTGTAACCAGATGGAAGTCTTTGCGATGAAGCGGGACAGTTATCCAACACTCTTTTGGCTTCATCCAAAAAGGGACAAAGGTGAAGAGAATGATTACCTTCACATAACCTACATGGAAACTTGACCTTTCCCTTTCATCCATGAACTTTACTATCACCAGTTGAAGGTGTGCTACCAACATAATCTCCAGAGGTTGACGACATGAGATCGTGTGAATGGGAAGACCATTCTTTCAAGATCCAAGGAAAGCAAAGACAATCTCAATGAAAATGGTCTCCTGCACAAATTATGCATGGAAATTTAGATTTGGGAACTTTAATGGACATATTTTCATTAGACGATGCATTCAAAGCAATGGTTGCTTGATTGCCCCCTTGCCGAATTGGCTTCTTCTTCTTCTCCTTCCCTTTCTTCTTCCTCTCAACCACCTGGTTACTAGTATCACTACTTTCACCAAGTGAAGAGGAGGAAGGGGAGGGAGAAACAAACGAGGAAGAAGGCAAAGGGTCAATTTCAGGTTCATCTGAAGGCGTACTCGATTACGGAGAAATTACGGCATTTTGAACCACAAAGGTTGAGAACAGTCATATTGGCAGGGAAATGGTAAGTCCCAGAAGGGATAATGTAGCCATATAAGGAGCACCAATATTTCCCCAAGAAGAAAAAGGACTAGGATTCCCCTTAAAAGGGATTCCTTGATCAATGGACTCCATATTCATTGCCATATGTCTCAACCTAAGATCAACTAAGGAACAGGGATGTTATTCCGAATTCAATTAATTTTAGTGACGCTTGGACACAACTTTGCTTTTTTAGTTTTTAAGAGTCGAGAAAAATCTAAAGATGACTCTAGTCTCCTTCGATTTTTAATGAGCCTGAAAGGACAAGTGCTCAAATGGACCTTTTCTTTTAAAGAGTCAAAAAGGAACGAAAATGACTACTCTAGAATATCTAGATAGAGGGATTACCAAACCAATCGCAAAACTACAATATACACCTTGGTGATAAATTAAAAAGAAATTACCAAGGACTTATGTACAGCAGTCAATCTTCCCGAATGCTGTGTTCAGTGCATTGCGATCAGTAAGGCGGCAGACTCGGTTTCCTATGGATAAAGGATTTAAGCCTATTGTGGTCTCCCAATATATATGTGACGGCACGAGGAGCACAAGTCCATGCTAGCACTTGTCATATCAAGGAGGAGGAATCACCCAACCTTCAATGAAAACAATAGCCACTATTTAATGAAGCCAGAACACGTCACAAGCCTAGACCTCTAGATATGTTGTGTTAAGTTCCAAAGCATTATTAGGTTCATTGAAATTCATTTTAAAGTTGATCTTGTTTAGAGTTTGCCTTTCAATGGTTCAAAACGTGATGATGATCTGAAATTCCTAAGATGCAATCTACAATGATAAACAATCGTTGTTTATTTGAACAATGAAAATCCTAGCTACTAGGGAAAGAAGATAACAATGCTTTTAAACAAAGAGAAAAGAGCACACACTAGTGGATTTCCCTAAATCTTAATTTCATACACAAATCAAAAAATATACTGAATGCAAATGCATGTATTAGTTTTTCATTCTTCTTAATGTGAAAAAATGCAAAAAGAAAAACTAAATACTGCAAAGATCTGAAATATTTCACTCAAACTGACAATTTCGACATTTTCTTCTTCAAAAGAGAAAGGAAGACTTCACAACACTTTTCAATTTTGAATAAAAAATGCTTTCGACACTTCGAATATAAACAAATTAAATCAAAAATGAAAACTAAATGCTACAAAGATCTAAAATATTTCACTGAAAAATGACATTTTCGACAATTTCTTCTTCAAAAGAGAAAGGAAGACTCCACGACACTTTTCAATTTTGAATAAAATGCTTTCAACACATCGAATATAAACAAATCAAATAAATTCATGAAGAAAAATTTCAATCGATTATCAAGGGAAGGAAGAATTCACGACAATTACAACACTTTTTGTACCAAATCGAAAAATCAATTTAAACAACTTTTTGACAAAGGATTGTAAATGAAAAACAAATACACAAAAAAAAAATTCACTAATCCTAATGTAATTGAGGCTGATCTGAGTGATTCAAGCAAGCTTCAGTAAAGAGGCACTGTGCATATGCAGCCAAACAACCAAACAACACTGAAAACAAGGTCAAAACCCTCAAGTTCTAGAATGGAAAAAGAGTTCAGTCAATCATCACACCTAGGCTTCACAGAATATGAGATGCATCGCACTTACTGCACTCAGGAGGTGCTATGCATACTGAGTCACAGTGGGAGACAGTGATGGTCCAAGGAGTGCAAATGAGATGGGTTTTGTTTCAAATGTGGAGCTATTTTCAATGAGTTAAGGTGGGTTTTGATGAAAAATGAAGAGAAAAGCATGATGGGGTGTCTTGAGAGGTTACTGAGCTACCAAAAGGGCATCTAGATGTGCTTGCAAGTCAGATGTTCAATTCTTAAACTAAACCAGAGATTGACTGAAGCAGCATTCATCTATTATGCAATTGCAAAGAAAGAGTTGTTTGAAGGCTATCTAGCTAACTCCAGGCTCTGTCTATAGCTTATCAAATTGAACGTAAGACAAACAATAACAAAAAACAAACATCTATTCGTTCCCCAGTAGAGTCGCCAATTTGTTTCTGGGAAAACTAGTATTCCTAAAGAATGATAGCCCTATAGGTTTGGCAGCTACCCTAGAAACAACAATTTAAAGCAATTCAATGATTTCTTCTATGTGTAACAGATAAGAGAAATATAATGGAACCAACCTAGAACTTCTGCTTGATCCCTTGCTTGATCTCTCTCCCCTTTGATAGAACCCGTAACTCCTCCCTGTACTTAACATGCTTGGAGAGTACCTGCACATGTATAACAATAAAGAACCATCAAAGCATCGTGATCTATTACAACATAAACATTACAGAATCAGATATATAATGAACAAATGATAGTGTTCACAAATGATAACATTCACAATTGCACAATCATATGGAGGAAAACTTGAAGAACCTTATTGATAGAAGGGAGAATTACACCCCAGTTGTCTGATCCAGCATCATCCTCCTAGCTTCAATCCTTCTTCACCTCATGAAATAGCAAGATCACTCCAACAATACAATGCTCTTTCCTCAATTACAAACTATCAACACTTACTTACAATTCACAACATTCCAGCCTCTGGATCTCTTGGATGAGGGATCCATTTATAGATGTGTGCAAGGGTGTGAGTCATCTACGGGGTTTGATTAGTGTCATTCCACTTGTTACAATTGGTTCCACAAGAGAAGGGATAACTGAAGGTTTAAGATCCCTTATTCATCCTTGGGCGAATTCAGAGAGGAAAGTGGCATATGAGAAGTTTCTAGAAGATTCCATGAGCATCCACTTAGAAAACTATCCCAGACATTTGTCCATCCTATCCCATTACACCCTATAGAAGGCCTAAACAGTATGCATCACACCCTGGTAGTGGAGCAGTCAGTATGCATCGCACTTTGCCAGTGGAGCAGTCAGTATGCTTCAGTTTAGACAACTTCTGGATGGTTTATCATATGGAACTTTTGGGAAATGATGTATTCAGATTATTATGTTCCTTTAGGGTATGAAACAACTCTTTCATGGGTTGAATGAGCCCTAATACATCGACATATAAGTTAGGGTTGATATCTTCTTTGTTTATTAATATCTTCTTTGTTTATACACTCGACACCGCCCTGCACACTCAGTTGCAAGGGTCTGCGCACTCAGCTGTGGACTACTAGGCCTCTACGCACTCATCGGTAGAGCCTTCTCCTACTCTACGACCCAAGACACACTTAGCTACTCAGACTCTTACTTCGCTTTGCCATTCTTCTATTCCATTCTATTCCCCATTAGTTATCTTTAACATTTAGAGCCTCACTTTATTTATACAATCCCATGGTCCGCAGACCATGGGTAGGCCGACATTACATTACAAAACTAGGGCGGACAACCCTGTGACTCTAACATACTTTCGCGCCTGCAATTCGTGGGGTTTTACAACATTATTTGGTCAAAAAATGGGCTTTGAGCCCCAAAACATGCCTCAGGGGGATTCCATGCCCAACAAGGCCCCCAACACAAACATTGTGACTCACCCTCGAGTCACTCTATTGGTGCAGCGATCTTGGCATGGAGTTCCTCCAACTGTCCTCGCACTGTGCTGATGTTGGCAGTGCACTAGGCCACTGCTTGCTGAATATTTTGCATCCTCTGTTCCGAGACCTTTGTGTCTAGGGTGCTTCTTTGCATTAACATGTGCATCCCCTGTATATGCGCGAGCTTTCCTTCGATGTTTGCCATTATAGTGAAAGCCTCGTGGATCCACGGCTGGACGCATGCTTTGAGAATTGCCTCTTTGTGTCACACTGCGTCCACTTGCTCCTTCAATGCCTTCACTTGTTGCATCCTCGTAAGCTATCGAGTGAGGACTACTGTCTGCGCAGTTCCTCGGACACTGTCATATTGCTGCTGGAGTTCTCGCGCCTCTGTCTCTAGGCGTTGAATGTTGGGGTCCTCCTGCAAAGTTATGAGGACCTCAAGTGCTTTCTCCAACAAAGTGGTACTATCGTTCACTGCACCTCCAATTTTTCCTAGTCCCGTTGCAATAGCGCGTTCTCTAACTTCCGGGGAGTGGAAAGTTGTGCCTTTAACCACAAATCGATGCTCTGAAGATTCAACTCTAGCTGAACCTTGGTTGTTTCCTCCCTAGCCTCGCAGGCTCCGGTTGCCAACCTGTGGATCTACACCTCTACCAGTAAATCTGTTGGGATGGATAGCTCTGGGACATGTCTGCAATCGTCGTTTACCACCTGGTCCAACTATTGATTCTACGACACCAATTCGTCACACTGCAAGCTGAGTTGTTTTATTTTTATCTTCTATTCTCTAACAACTTGGATCGCACAGCTCTCCCTGGCGCGCAACTCTGCCATTATCCCATCTTGTAGCAGATATAGTGTTTCTAATAGAAGGGCAGCCAGATTGAGGCCAAGGCCTTTCATCATGCTAACCAACAATCGATCCATCTCATTTGATGACACTAGAGCTCCCTGCAGCAACACTATTGTGTTTTCCATTCGTGCGCGCAGCATCTTCTCTGCTGTTGAAGTTCCTGTGGCGACGTAGGTTGATAAGGTACCTTCCTGGGGGAGCGCACCTATAACTCCTGCATCTGTGCTTTGAGGGCCCCCAACACAGTCTGGTGCTCCTACATAAAATCCTGAAGGGCCTCACTTGTGACATCGCGCACCTCACCAATGTCATGCAGATCAACCTCGGTTAGGGTGATCGGGTCAATGACCAATTTCGAGGCCTTGCCCTTCTTCCTTGACCTTGCTCATTATGTCGTGTGCGTGTGCTTCAATCGTGTGGGTGCGGTTCCTGGGTCCGCACTCCCTTCTATTGTTTTTGCTTCCTCTGCCTCCTGCCCATGTGAGGACCTTGCTTGGCCCTCGGTTGCCTGCACGGTTGCTTCCTCGGCCTCCTGTGCTATTGTTGCTGCCTCTGCAACCTTTTTCTGCTCGGTGGCCTTCTGCTCTACTTCCCATGTTGCCCGTACCTCAACTGCTACTTGTTCCTGCCACCTTTTCCCGGGCAATTGTGCGATGCACATCTTGGCATCGTTCTTCTTCTATTGTGCTATTGTCCTTCCAAGCTTTGAAATATCTGGGGTGCGCCATTCTGGAGGCCATGTCTCCAAGACAGTGAAAATGGTGTCATCAGCTACAAAAGGTAGCTTCACCCACTGCTTCACTAGATCCTTACGCGCCTTCCTAAAAATGTTGTGCATGTCTACCTTGAATTCAGTGAAACTATGCAAACTGTTGTACACCATGTGTGACACGCACGGCCTCCGTTTGATCCACATTTGGATGCTCATCTCAATGAGCACCCAGAAAATCTTGGTGTCGCATATCCTCTTCGTAGCCTTCGTGGCCCAGAGTGAAGCATACTTTGCGACCTTCGGTAAGTCTTTGTCAATGTTGGGGAATTGATTTTCCTCTGATAGTTCCCCCGCTACAAGCACGATGGATAACAACAACCACACGTAGTGGAAGGTTTTACCCTACTCTTGGACTTCGCGACAGTTTTTCAAAAATTATGCGCAGAGGAATTCAGACCAGTTGAACTAGACCCCCTCCGCACACTGCTCGGCCAGTGTGACCACCGACACTGGTACCTCATTGACGCAACACTTCCTCATAGCTTTCCTGGTCAAGATTTGGGTTGCTATGCGTACCCCTTTCTCCTTGAAGCTGGAGATGGTGTAGCCCCTCTTCTTCTTCTCCAGCTTGTACTTCATCTTCATGGCTTCTGCAAGGGCCAAAACGCTGCCCTTCCCTTCAGCTATGGTTGCGGGGTCCTTTCCTTTGCAGGGGAGACGAGAAATGCGGTGAATTAGTCTACCATGATGGGGATAGGCTCCTCCATCCATAGATATCCATCATGCACCAGGAAGAGCAGCTACCTGATGACAAAAATTGTGATTGGTGCACGGTGGAAATGTGGTATCCATAGTAAATTAAGTAGCTCGGCCTTTTCCACACCGCGTAGCCACTTCCACAGTTTTAACATTGTCACCACTCTTGTGGTGTTATGTTTCATGAGGTTCCGAGTCTCCAGGTGCGGGAACTTCTCACGATCAGCGTGGTCCCAATCTTCAAATTTCATGGTTGGCACGCGCCCTAGGTGCGTGCCTTCAAAGACAATGCCATCTGGGAGGAGCAAGGTCTGGAGTGAACTCTTGATTTCATCCAGGTCCTTTGGCACTTTAGTCTTCCCTTTCCATGGAGGCACAAATGCGGGCAATTTTGTTGCAGAGAGTGGAGGTTGAATCTCCTCCTCCATATCTTCGTCTTCTTCCTATGCAATGATCAGGGCCTGCAAATCTTCTTCTTCCTCATATGTTTCTATTGTGACAGATTTCCCCTTGTCTGCCATCGATAGTTTGTTGCACAATGGGTTCCTAGGGGACACGCGTATGGGGGAAATTGCTTGTTTATCTTTCTTGGGCCTTCACATACACAGTGATTTGGGGATCTCTGCTACAACCCTGGAACCTTCAAGAGCATCCTCTGCATTTAGGGCCTATGCGGCCTCGCTGGCAGTTACCTCTTCTATCACTAACCCATTCTTAGTTATTGTCATCATGGCTAGACTGTATCTTGTCACTTGCGAATTCAGGGGCTCAATTATCGCTCGACTCTCAATGCTTAATGCTCTACTTAATCGCTCAATTCTCAAATGGCCAAGTGTTGTTTGCTGGGTAGCCCTTTGTGTTTTATAGCATCTTTTGAATTCGAATTCGACCGTTCCCCACAATTTCGGTCCATTAATGCTATCTTGGCGGCAGATTTTCCCAAATCTTGCCCATAAATCGCGTCTTAAATGCTCGCCGCCCGCTCCATTTGGCCTCAATTTGAGCATCCCATCGTGAATAGTGACTTCAACGGTCATTTTCTAGCCAACCCGTGCAGTAACGCAGCCCTCTGTGCACTATTGTAGACCCTGTGACACTCTGCTGCTACGCGCATCCTCAATATCACACAGCTCCTGGGCAGAATAGTTTATAGTCCTGCGCTCCCTTCCAACTACTTGGAGCGCTATGACTATCCTTCCCGTGGCTAGTGAGGTGGTCGCACCACCTGTGTGGAGCTCTATCCTATCCTCCCCCGTGGTTCACGGAGAATCCCCACTAGTTATCACGCACTTTATCACTTGCAACGTGCTACCTTGGTGACTACGTTTGGCGATATGCGGTCCCAGCCAAGGGAGCAGACTAACGAATTCATGATGATAGTTCTCAAACCTGTCAGTATGATCATACGCACCTTGCCTTTCCATCTTAGGTTAGTCAACGAGACACTCTTCCCTTATTTGGTCCTCCAGCTTTTTGACCTCTGCGTCCATAAAAGCGCTTTTCGTCATTAATCGTTCCCTTTGTTTTTCAAGTTCACGAAGCCTAATGTTTCCTCGTCAGATTTCTTCCTTAAGTCCAACATATTCTATTTCTTGTGGTTGTGTGATCCCTTCTTTTCGATCGTCGTGAACCATCGAATCTACGGTTGCTGCTATGCACAGACGAGACTTTGCATGCCTCATACAAATTACAGCCTCTGCTTCGTACTTAGGCTTCGGAAGTGTTTGCACGATCAAAGTTTTGCACATGGTCCTATAAACCGACAAAATTGCTGGTAAGTGCAGGTCCCAATTAGTGCGTCTCACCTGGTGGGCGATGTTTAGTACTTCACACACCTTATCAAAGGCTTCCATGTGAATAATCTTTGGTGCACTTGGTCTTATCATACTTCGTCGTTCGCACCATCATCTTTCCTGCTCTTGCTTGTCGGTCTTGTTTCTTATCACGAGGACGGTGTGCATTTGTACAAGTCGCGTACCATACGCCCGTGCCCATCTAGAGAGATGGGCAGGCAAGCTACATCGTCCATCATATCTGGCTTTCATCCACATTTGAGGCTTTCCAAACTATATGAGCATCATCCTTCTGCACTCAAGCCAATCCCCAAAATTCTGCTGGTGCGCATGCCACCACCTTGTGGGCATAGCACGTAGTTCCCATTTAAGCAAATCGAAATGTTGTTGTTCCGGTACTTCTCTTTCAAATTGGTTTAGGCAATCATCTACCTTGATCAACCCTTCATACATAGGCAGATATCTTGCCTCTGTTGCTACACAGTGTAATGACCTTATCATCATGTTGCAAGTGAGCATGGTTACCTCGTGTAACTGATTCTGCCATATTTCTATCTCCTCGTTTGAATCTGAGGTGTAGGAGCTTTTGTGCTCCCACAAAATCCTGCCATCTGTTGTGTATTCACCCAATCCTTCTCTCGCGTGGTTATCTTGTAAATACAGTCTATATCGTCGTCATTGTCACAGTCGCGCATTGGCTCTGTGTAGCGCGATCCTGCCGCAAGGTCTAGAGGTACCACTACGCGTAGTGACTTTTTCTCAAAAATCATCTTATGTTGTTGGTAGATGGTACATTAATAGAAGAACTTACTGAGCAGGAAGTGACAGAACAAGCTATGAAAGATCTTGAAAAGACCCTTGACCTGGACTCTTTTGGACAGGTATCTTTCAAGCTGCCTCAACAAACCAGAGTGGGCACATCCGTTGTTGGAACTTCTCAGCAGCCTACACAAGAAAGCACTACACCAACTACAGGGACATCAAAGGGCAAGGAAGTGATAGACATAGAACAACAAGCAATGACTGATCAGAAGGGGCAAATTCCTTCGGTCCAGACCAAAGCACCAGAGATACCAGTGTTACAGACTCCTCTAAATGAGGAAAAATGCAAGAAAAGAGACGGAGAGGAGGCCACACCCATCAGTGGACCTGTAGAACAGCTAGGTGCAAAAAGGGAAAGACTTAATCCTCTATCTGAAGAGGAAATCATTGAAGAAATAATAGAAAGTCTAAGAGGTGAGAGGGCAACCAGCCCACAGACATCCCTGGTGATAGAAACATCCACTAGCTCTCACAGGCAGGACCTAGAAAGGCAGCATAGTGTGGAAGTTTTATCTACTAGGCCATGAAGCAAGCAAGGTTCTGATATCAAAAGAACATTCATGGAGATAAAGGCCCAGAATGACCCACTGAGGCTACAACTTTATAATCAGTTTCTCAAGATGGCCCCCACCAACTAGCAAAGGTTAATGTCTGAATATGACATTAAAGAAGGTAAAATGATCTTGAGCTACTTTAAGCCTAAAATGTAACAGCCACAATCAGCAGTTGACTACATCAGAACAAATCTGGAGGTCCTTGTCAAAGACATTCATCCTATGGACCAGATTGAGCTGCATAAACAAACTGGAGAGATGGTCTACTCCACACTGGGACATAAAGCAATGTTGGTTCACAAATTGTAGAACTCATTGAACAACACCTCCGCTCAACTAGATTTGGAGAAGGCTTCCTCTCTAGCCAAGGACATTAGGATCAAATCCTTGGAAGATATTACTATTGAACCTGGACATGATCCCAAGCATGCCAAAGGCATAAAGGCATTGATGAAGAAGAAGGAAGAGGACATTGTTGCCCTCAAGAAACAATTAAAACTGTCTCCTACTATGCATCCACAAACCACAGAAGTTGTACAACAGAAGCTAGAGGAGGACATGATGGACCTGCTTATGAGAATGAATGAAAGATTGAGTGAAACAAAGTAGGCATTGGAAAAAGCACTACAAGAGAAGTAGCGAGAGTTGACCTCCCAGCCACTTGAAGTAGCTCCAATAGTCACAACTGCCCCTCCTATAGCTATAATAGCAGTACCTCCCACTATCCCGGCTTCAACATCAGAAATCACCACAGGTACCCGAGCAACAGCAATAGCACCAGGCAACGGGATAGCTATGACTACATAGCAATTAATAAAATCCATGGAGGATTTGAAACCCCAAGTATCTGAGCTGAAGGAGGTAAAAGAAAAATTAGCAAAGGTTGAACAGAGCTATGATAAATCCAAGATGATTGTGGCAGAGAAAACAAGGGAGATCAAAGCATTGGAGAACAAGGTAAGAGACTTAGAGAATGATCTCTCTCTAGATAAGCCTCTGGCAGAAATCAAAGAAATTTTGTGGACCAACATCACTCAATCCCTTAATGATGTGTGGAGGTCTATTCAAACCATTTATGAACAGATTGATTTGATAAGAGTGGCCCAAGTGGAAATTCAAAAAACAAGAGCATTATTGGGACAGATGCCTGAGCAAGCTAACAGGCTAATACATTTTTTGAACACCAAGACCAGTGAAAAACAGGAATCACTGGATATTAGAGACAGAACAGGCACCATTCTGGACATCAAGAAAGCTCTAACCATGAGAACTCTAATGCAAAACTTGGATAGAAAATGCCAGGACATGCAGATAAAGATTAATTCTTTCACAGAAAAATTTACAATCTTGCATCAAAAAGGTTTGTCAAGTCCTCTGGGAAGTAATGATCATCTGATGAAGCACAAGGACTATGTACATAAATTAAATACATTTGTTGCTAATCAAGCTAATGCATCTTCAAGCACTTCAGGAGAGAAGGCACTCCCATCTGGCCAGTCCCTTTATGATAGCCTGGAAAATCTATTTTACATAGAGCATGAGGTAAAATATATGTTCACCATTCCACCTAATTTTTTCAGGTACACAGAGACTAACGATACTTTAAGGAAACTGCAAAGACATAAGTTACCAGGACTAGAATGGTGGCAAAGCGTGTTAGATATCCTATAAATTATCTTTAGTCAATGCAAAATTTTGGACCATGTACTATAATGCAGAAAAAAGGAGTGAATCACGTTCACGTGGTTCAAAGCGCATCACATCAGAGTTAAAGAAAATCCAGCCCAGGTAGAATAACGAGCACAGAGAATCAGTAAAAGACATCTGGGAACCGACTAGCAACACCTACCTCCAGTGCATCTCATAAAGACGGATCAACCAGCGCAGCATGAATTTATTGCATCTATTTGTTGTCTCCCTGTTTCGAGACTATCTGTCTCTATCTATGTAAAAGAAGCAGTAAATTGTCAGCAGATATTATTTCTATTAGATATTTTGTATTATATCTTGACATTTTTGTATATATACCCCCCAGACGAAGTATTTTGGGTTGGTTGGTTGATAGTGGATGTTCATAGTTTTGACGATAATACTGAACAATTTTTGGAAATAGAAAAGTTGTTGGAACCATTCTTGTCAAGCTCACTGGATGAAGAATTGATGCTAAGGACCATGTTATGTAATTCTTAAATCTTTTATGGATCAATAAATCCCTTCTAACTTGTGTCTTACAATTTTTGTGTTTACTATATCATATATATTTCATGATCTAAATAATAGAGAAAAAGAATAACTCAGAATTTGCTTGTTTTTCACTCTGTGTTCAATCTCTATTATTATTAATGTTTTCTTTAGAATTAGCATAAACAGTGAATTCCTAATTGCTCATGTTTCCCCTGGTTCTTCCATCTTGAATATTAGCTAAGGAATTCTTAATTTCTCCTTAGCAGTAGTCATCCATTTTCCCTCTGTCAACATGATGAAGGATTCTTAATTGTCCTTCGCCCATTGACTCCATTCCATCTGATTCCAGCCTTTAAATTGTTCTATATTCGAGTACCTTGCTCTATGATAAATCCTCTGGTAAGAAACCTAACCCAGGAAGCCATCCCTCTTTGACTCCATCATGCCCAATGGACTGAAATGTTTCAGTTTTACCTCACTATACTATTGAGTCCCCCTCCTTCCAACCAAACTCAAAACAAAACCCATGTACTTCATAACTAACCTAATATACCTCAAAAAAAAGTTAAATTATAAAGAGAGAGCCCTCTCTGGATACAGATTGGCTAGAATATGTGTCTAAAAGATTGGTCTGTGGTTACTTCGGTCGTATTCCCTTTCCTACAACTTTTGGGAACAACCTGAGTGATAACATCATTGGCGACTCCACTAGGGAACTAAATAATTGTTTGTTACTTCTGTTTATTTTTTTTAAAGCTACAGATGGAGCCTGAAGTTAGCCAGGTAGGCTTTGAAACTGTTTTTTCTATGCAATTCCAGGAATAAATAAAAGCTGCTTCATTCTACCTCCAGTCTAGTTTTAGGCTTTGAACAGTTGTCTCAAATACTTGATCAGTCCCTTGTTTCAATAGATCTTCAGGAAAATTCAAAACTCGCATATTTTAAACTTCCTAAATAGATATTGTCAAAAGTTGTATCCTTCAAATATTTCAAGAAAAACAAAAAAATATATTTAGAAGTTGGCTCCAAAGAAGAAGATCCGTTATAGTAGATCAAATCCAAATCCAAATCCCCCACCTGCGTTTCAAAACCCTAATCTGATTCCCAAAAACCTTAGAAGCCAGCAGAACCTTTTTCAATCTGAGCTTACTCCTGGAAAAGCTCCAGTCCTTTCTTCCATTACTGTTGCCTCCCCTAGTTCACCATCAGCACTTCAAACCATCTTTTCCACTCCCCCATCCATAGCACATATTTCAACTGGTATCCCTGCTCTTCCGGTTGTTACACTTATCTCTGCAAATATGGCAAACCGATATGCTTCCCTGCAATTACCTGGAAATCCAGGGGCTATGCCTCAAGATTATCAAAGCAAAATCACTTATTTTGATGGTACTGGCACTTACACAGCTCAACAACACACCAAGAAAATGATGGATTATTTTGAAAACTATGAGATTGATGATGATGATGTAAGAATGAAAGTTTTTGTCCAAAGCTTAACTGGAGATGTTAGAACCTGGTTTAGGGCACTCCCTGCAAACACTATCAATGATCCAGAGGCTCTTTATCAGACCTTCTTAAACAGATGGGAAAAGAAAAAAGATCCTCTCCATATTTTATCAGAATATGAAAACTTAAACAGAGGTCCACAAGAAACTGTTCAAGATTACTGCACCAGATTTAACAATGTATACAATAATATTCCTCAGAATCTCAAACCTCCACCAGACATGGCCTTGATCAAATTCCCTGATGCATTTGACTCTGACATGGCATACCAACTTAGGGAAATGGCTCCTTGAAGCTTAGAAGACATGCAGAGTGTAGTTGTCAGTGTTGAGGCCAACCTGATTTCTAAACGAGCTCGAGCTAGAGCTGAAAGGGGGATACCCATCAAAGAAGAACCTTCTGCCTTTGAACAAAAATTAGATGCTATCATTAAAGGAATGGATGGACTTGATGATAGAGTAGAAACAATTGAGAGAAAATCCCCTTGGGATGGTCAACCAAGCAATACCAAGAGAAATCCAAAATTTAGGAAAAACCAAAACTCTAACACTGGAAAGGCTGGCCCTGACCAAAGCATTAGACCTCCATTCCAAGAAAGCATTAGGTTTCCTGACCAAAAGCTTAAATATGTTGAACTGTTCAAAGAATTTCAGGACATCTTTGCATGGAGCTATGAAGATCTCAAATCTTATGATACTTCTGTGATTCAACATATAATACCCCTCAAAGAAAATCAAAAACTTTTAAACAAAAACTTAGAAGGATCAACCCTGTACTCCTCCCTCTAATTGAAAAATAAGTCAAAAGAATGTATGAAGTTGGGATTATTGCACCCATTAGATTTTCAGAATGGGTCTCTAATTTAGTGCCCACTAGGAAGAAAACAGGAGAAATCAGACTGTGTGTTGATTTGAGGAATCTAAATAAAGTCTCTTTAAAAGACCACTACCCCTTACCTAAGATGGACCACATTTTACAAAGGGTAGTAGGTGCCTCTAGAATTTCACTTTTGGACGGGTTTTCAGGCTTCAACCAGATTCTAGTTCACCCTGATGATCAGGAAAAAATTGCTTTTACAACTCCATGGGGCACTTTCAAATATGTGAAAATGCCATTTGGACTTAAGAATGATGGGGCAACCTTTCAACGGGCCATGGACATTGATTTTGCAAAAGAAATCCATGATTTTCTGGTCATATATCTAAACAACCTTACTACGTTTTCCAAAACAGATCAGCAACACCTAGATCATTTGAGGCAAGTGTTTCTAATATGCAAAAAGTATGGAATTTCTTTAAACCCTAAGAAGTCATTATTGGCCTAGAAGAAGGCAAACTGTTAGGTCACATAATCTCAAAAGATGGCATAACAATTAATCCTGATAGAATACAAGCTATCCTACAAGTATCGCACCCTAAAAATATCAAAAAACTTCAAGCTTTCCTAGGGAAGATCAACTTTTTAAGGAGATTCATACCCAATCTAGCTGAGCTAATGAGACTGCTAAACAACATGTTAAAAAAGGATTCCAAGGTCAAATGGACAATAGAAGCCAAACAAGCATTCGAAGAAATCAAAATGGCTCTGCCCAAAACACCAATCCTTACCAGCCCAAAATTTGACAGAGACTTCATGAATTTTTCATTTGCATCAGAACACACCATTGCTATTGTTTTACTTCAAAAAGATGATCAGGGATCTAAAAAACCCATAACCTTCTTTAGAAAATCACTGAGGGATGCACTGCTCAAATACCCAATCATGGATAAACAAGTTTATGCACTTGTGAAAACCATCAAAGATTTCAGGGTCTACATACTATACTCTCATATAATAGCTTATGTGTCAAGCACTGTTGTCAAAGATATCCTAACCCAAGAGGGGATTGAAGGCAAAAGAAGTAAATGGATTGCTACTATATTAGAGTATGATATTGAAATAAAACCTACAAAGCTTATAAAAGGACAGGGATTGGCTAAACTCATCACTAAAACCAATTGCCAACCCCTAGATATTAATGAACCGGATAATGAACAGGAGATGGCGACGCCACAAATCAGCCAGGCCTTCCTAGAATCACCTTGGTATGCTGAGATATGTTATGTATTATTAAACCTGCAGGTTCCTCCAGGGTTATCCAGAACAAAGAAAAGGTTTATATAAATGAAAGCTTTAAAGTTTTGTATTTTAGATGGTGCTCTCTTTTGGAAAAATCATGAAGGTGTTCTATTAAATTGTCTGATAAAAGATGAAACTGAAAAATTACTAAAAAAACTTCATGCAGGGGATTGTGGTGGACATTTGTACTAGAAATCAACTGCTGATAAAATCCTAAGGGCTAGATTTTATTGGCCCACCCTGTTTATTGATGTCAAAAAGTTTGTTACTTCTTGCCATAAATGTCAGATCTTTGAAGGCAAGACGAAACTTTTGCCTCTACCCCTTAAACCAATTGCCACTGAAAGACCATTTCAACAATGGGGTTTAGACTTCATTGGGGAAATTCACCCACCCTCTTCTGGCCAACATAAATGGATTATGACTGCCACAGACTATTTCACCAAGTGGATAGAGGCCATCCCTTGTAGACAAGCCAATGATTTAGTGATCATGCAATTCTTAGAAACCAACATCCTGTCCAGATTTGGCTGTCCTAAAAAGATTATAACTGACAATGCTGCTGCTTTCAAATCCAAAAGAATGATCAATTTTTGTCACAAGTACCAAATTACCTTAGGCCACTCCACAGCCTATTACCCTCAAGGTAATGGTCTAGCTGAGTCATCCAATAAAAGCCTGATCAATATCATTAAGAAAGGATTGGAAGAAAACAAGAAAAACTGGCATAAGAAGCTTATCAGTGCACTATGGGCAAACAGATTGACTACAAAGAGATCCATTGGAAAAAGCCCCTATGAATTGGTTTATGGCATGGAGGCTATTTTTCCTTCATCTTTAGGAGTCCCTGTGATGAAGTTGTTACAAGAACTGCAGGCAGAACCCAATGACATTCAGAGAAGAATAAATCAGACTATTCATTTACAACATACCAGAGAAGAGGCATATCAGAGATCTCAAGTGCTACATGAAAAGCTCAAGAAGATATTTGATAAGAGTACTAAGGCAAAGGATTTCTATATTGGAGACAAGGTTTTGAAATGGGACTCTAGGAGAGAAGATAAAGGAAAACATGGGAAGTTTGACTTCCTATGGAGGGGACCTTTTATCATCCAGGTTGTACAAGGAAACAATACTTACTTTTTAAAGAGCCTGGATGGTACAGAAGCAGAAGATGGACTAGTTAATGGTCGGATGTTGAAACATTATTTTGATCTAGTTTGTTGATATATTAGGACTCTAACTTGTACATAAGGATGTTTAGTTTCTGCAGTTTATTACAGCAATAAGGATGGAAAGGTATGTGTAGAAAATTTTGAGGAGCAGTCAAGGAACTTTACCACCTTTTTTGTGTTACCTTTTTGTTAGTTTACCAGAAATTGTAGAAGACTTGGGAACTGAAAATATGAGAACAAACATTCAGATAAACTATCCAAAATAAAGGTGTAATTGTTTGGATCAGCTCATGAGAGATGTGTATATTTTACATGGTCCTCTGTACAGTTTGTTCACTCACAACAAAGGAAAATTTCAGAATGCAGCAAGAATTGTACATAAGGCCATCTGACCTGCGATTCTTGACTTTTCACCAGGAAAAGCCATCCCCAAGTGGAGCCAGTGTTATGCTCCTATACCAATAAATGTCATATTTCATGATTGACTGGTTAAAATCCCTAATATGTTCATCATTTCCCTACTGCAAAGGTTTTCCATATTTTGAAAAGATCAAAAAACTATAAAATGAAAAGAGGGTATGCCCTAAAAGAAAAATCAAAGGGAAAAAAGAATGAAATGGTCAAGAAAATGAAATAAATCAACCCCAATCAAATAGACCAGGAAAATGTGCAAGTCCAAAATGCCACTACTATTTTCTTTTTGCAATAAGTTGATGATGTGCAGCCTCTTGACTGATGCCACCATTGATGAATGGCCAAACAACTCAATCTTGGCTAGTTCATGTTTGAATTTACTTGTCTTAGAGATACAGAAATAATACCTATCCAAACTGTTCAATCTTGGCAGGTAGATAGATAGGTAGAGAAGCAAAGGGGCTCAACAGTTAAAGCTGAGCCATTAGATGTTACAAGGGTAGTTTTAGATAGGATTGCAATGAAAAGAAAAGAAGATTGAAAGGGTTTGCTAATCCAAGTGCACCCATAGAAAAAGAAGAAAAAATGTTAGGTACAATAAGCTGGATAGGCAGTTTTGGTGTCGCAGAAGCATGCTTATGGTTAATTTTGTTTCTCAAAGATGTTCATCTTATTGTTATCATAAGTACCATGGCAGCTGTTTGGTTACAAATCAAGCAAGGCATGACTAACTTCCCTTCACACTTCTCCCAAAATCACTTACTAACCTCCCCCCAAGAATATTGAGATCTGCTCAATACTCCCAAATCACCCCACCTCATTTCATGAAGAGGCCTAAGTAAAACCACATTCTTACCGAAGGCAAGAAACCACATTTCTTGTGTAAAATTTTTTCTCCTAAGCCTGAGTTGTTGAACTTTATAACTTAGTGCCTGTTCTTTTCATAGATTCATATTGACCATTAACATTATTATACGAATCCGATATATTCCTTCCCTTTCCCGTATTATATATATAATAAAAACCCCAAATTTTATTATTCCCGTCCCGGCTAGCTATAGCTATATGTCATTGTTTAAATAGAATTATAGGTTTATTCAAAACCTTATAATAACCATCCCCATGCATTGTTTTGGAATCAATTAACCTCACGTTAATTGATTAACAAATCACCCCACCACCAATCATAGCAAGCTCTAAAAACATTAAAACGATGATTTAACTACATGGGCCCCCGCGCCGTAACCCTCTGTCACCTCCAACGAGCGCCAACCATCCGATTGGTGCTCTCCCATCGGATGGCTCCAGATCATATCACGCCCCATCCCACTGATGTACTTTAACTCCCAGGGAGTTGGTGGTATTACCGCCATACCAGGGACACACGACGCATTCCCGCCATGCTCGCTGCCTCTCCGCCCCAAACCACTCTGGCCCATAAGCGGTGCGGGCCGATACCACTTACCGCCCTCCCGTTAACCCCGCCCACTAATGTCATCGCCACGTCACCTCCACATCAGTGTCCCGTACCCCTGCGTCACGACAAAACATCACATCCCGATGATGTCATCCGACCGAAAAGCGCCAAAAAGCCCCGCAAAGCCAATTTTTGTTAAAAACTCTTGAAAGTGTCAAATTCGCCCATTTTCATTCGGTTTTTCCGCGAAACTGTTGCATGCAAACTATGTCCAGTTCATTTCTCAAAGCTTACAGTCTGCCACCTGGCCAAAAAAGCTCAACATCCTGCTCTCCAGCTCGTCCTGCAACCTGCAAAGTACACAGTTCACCTTTAAATTCAAGTATTTATCTCAATTCTCTTCCAGAACCCTGTAAATTCCAATTTTCCCCTATAAATTTTCCCAAGGAGCCAAATTCAAGTTAAATTCAGCCTGCTGCCTTCATATAAATATACCCAGAACTGCTATTTAGACTAGTTTTACGCAAAAACTTGACCTCTAGTTGAAAACACAGTAAACAAACATGGAAGCCCTTGTGGCCCTCAATATTTCTCCCCTAAATGCGCCGCATAAAGACCTGGAGTGGTCACCCTTGGCTGACAAAGATTTTCAAATCAGAGACTTAACCGGTGACAAAAATCACCTCCAGGCATTTTGTGAAAGTAGGAACAGTCACCTAAGTAACTCTGATCTCTATGGAATATGGGAATCCAACCTGCCCATGTACTACCTCCCCTACGTCAATGTTTTCCCATATATTATCCACCTATGTTGTGCCAATTATGAACCTGCCCAGAGAGCAGTTATGACTCCATCTGGAACTGTCCTCTTTTATATAACTCCTGAGTCCATCAATGAGATGTTACACTTCAAACCCACTCAGCCTCTGGCTCCTCTTTCTATGTGATTTTTGCTTGAGCAAGGCTCTAAACTGCCAAATTCAGAGATAACCCATATTTCTCAAACGTTTATGAGACCAGAGTTCCAGCCCAAAGTCCCACCACCCTATGTGCATGTCTGGTTCAATGAAGCTGGAAGATTCATTATTGATATGATATCCTATGTCCTGGGATTTAAGACAAGTGAATATGTTGATGAGACCACCTTAGTTTTGTTGTCCATGTTTACTCCAAGACAGCCCCCTGCTGTCAAATATGATTATGCTAGTTTCATTGCCAACAAGATCCATAACCAATTCATGAGTCTAGACAGAGAAGGAGTCTTCAAATATACATCTTATATATATCATCTGTTTTTGTATTATCAAACAGATAGTTTTCAGTTTCCCATCAGAAAATTGGATTCTAAAGGAGAGTGGAGGTCTGTGATCTTTTGGACCTTAGTCTTCCATAATGTCTGTGACTCCCCTTATACCTACTATGAATTCATTGACTTGTTTATACATCCAGTCTCCTCTCTACTGATGAGAGCTCCTCCTCCTAGACTCTCCGGTGATATGCAGAAGATTTTACAGCTCTCCAAAAACTACATAATAGGTGATTAGTACTTCTACCGGAATCACACCGAAATCAGAATATATGACTGTAAGCTGTGCCCTTATAAACTGCCCAAATATGTGCCTATGAGAGTGTTTGCACTGGAGTATTTTAGGCAACTTATCAATGCAGACTTAACTCACTTTTGTATGCAAAGAAAAAGGCCCAGCTAAGAATAAAAAACCAGTTAGGCCCTTTTATCATTAATAAGAAGGAAGCATGAGAAGATGTTGATAAGATATTGGTGGAAGAACTTAAATTGAAGAAAATTTTCTGGTGGGTACCATATGACCCAAATTGCTTTTATAAGTAACAGAAAATTAAAAAACAGGCTATCGGCCTATAAACATTCTAAGATCCCTCAAATAGAGCAATTTGCTAATCAGGATGAGTGGGTAGATGGTACATTAATAGAAGAACTTACTCAGCAAGAAGTGATGGAACAAGCTAAGAAAGATCTTGAAAATACCTTTGACCTGGACTCTTTTGGACAAGTATCTTTCAAGCTGCCTCAGCAAACTGGAGTGGGCACATCTGTTGCTGGAACTTCTCAGCAGCCTACACAAGAAAGCACTACACCAGCTACAGGGACATCAAAGGGCAAGGAAGTGATAGACAAAGAACAGCAAGCAATGACTGATCAGCAGGGGCAAATTCCTTTGGTCTAGACCAAAGCACCACAGATACTAGCATTACAGACTCCTCTAAATGAGGAAAAAGGCAAGAAAAGAGACAGAGAGGAGGCCACACCCATCAGTGGACCTGCAGAACAGCCAGGTGCAAAAAGGAAAAAGATTTAATCCTCTATCTGAAGAGGAAATCATTGAAGAAACAATAGAAAGTCTAAGAGGTGAGAGGGCAACCAGCCCACAAACATCCCTGGTGATAGAAACATCCACCAGCTCTCACAGGTAGGACCTAGAAAGGCGGCATAGTGTGTAAGTTTCATCCACTAGGCCACGAAGCAAGCAAGGTTCTGATATCAAAAGAACATTCACGGAGATAAAAGCCCAAAATGACCCACTGAGGCTACAACTTTATAATCATTTTCTCAAGATGGCCCCCACCAACCAACAAAGGTTAATGTCTGCATATGACATTAAAGAAGGTAAAATGATCTTGAGTGTTGGCATTATCATTCAGGTGTTGTCCTTGATGGCAACTCACTCAGAGGTTTGATACAAGTGATGACAACTTAATCTGATGGCAGTCTAGAGCAGTAGATCAAAAGAGAGATATGCGCAGGTTGACCGTGATGAAAGTGCGTATATACGCGGATAATCAGAGCAAAAGGCGCGTATACGTACACACGCAGGTGCACAGAATGAAAGGCGCGTATATGTTGGAAAACTTACCTTTGGTTCGTGGCGGTTAGTCCTTGGAACTTGAACCTATGGTTTTGGACCATGGTACCTCGTCAGATGTGTTGATCCCTGGTATTGGGTTCATGGTATTGTTTCTACATGGTTTTGGACCATGGTATTGAGAGAAGCCTAAACCTATATAAGGAGAAGATCATTAGGCCAAGAGGGTGTGCAAGTGTGAGCAAGTGATGAAGATCTGATAAAGTGTGAGATCCAGATGCTGGTTATGGGTTGGTGATGCCTTGCTTGATCTGAACCAAGGAGGCACTCATGTGAAGGATGATGAATGATGGATTGGGATCTCAAGGCTTGGAATGATTATCTTTATATGGTTGAGTATGGATAGACCAGATCTACTGATGCATGTTTATGAATGTTATGATTTGGGTATGTTCTGATGTCTGAAGTAGCTGCAAAGTTATGAGGTTGAATTTGCAGATCTGTACGCAGGTTTTCCTTGGTAAAAGAGCGTATACACGCAGTTTGGGTTCGTCAAAGTAGCATATACATTATGAGATCTGGGTTTCAGGTTGCTGTTGATTCTAGTGGTTGTTGCAGAGTTGTGGGCTCTGGTTGTGTTCTGTGACAGGGTTTCAGTATTGGGTGATTCAGAGATTGATTTTATTGCAATGGTGATTGTTCTATGGATCCAGTATGAAAATGTATGAAACGTGGTCCCTGGATGATTGTAGGCAGGCACCTACGTACTGGTAAACATATTGGCCAGTACAAGAGCCAAGGGGGTTGTAGCTCCCTTCCAGGAGCAGCTGGAAAACGAATGAAGGTTGGAGCTTTCAGTAGGCCAGCGCCTACGTACTAGTAAATGGAACGGCTAGTACAAGAGCTAAGAAGGTTGTAGCCTTCTGCAGGTAGAAGCCTGCGTATTGGTAAATGACTACACCAATACATTGTAAAAGAAGTTTCTTATTAATGAAAGATAGGAACAAATTGCAGCAGGTGGTTTTCACCCACATTGGGTTTCCACCTTATATCATGGTGTTCATGTGTGCTCTTTATGTGTGATGATCTGTTCTGTTTACTGCACCTGATTACTGTTAATATGGTTCATAATGTTCTGATGCATTTACTGAACATAAGTTAACTGAACATAAGATTACTGCATGTACGCTGGTTGCCTTTATCACAGTCGCGTATATACGTGGATATCCTTAACCGAAGTCGCGTATATGAATCTGAGTATGAAAAAGAAAAAGTTTTACTGACTTGATAATACTGATTCACCCCCCCTCTCAGTATTATTTCCAACAATTGGTATCAGAGCAGGTCCTTTGGTAGAAGCTTGATCGCTTGAAGGAGATCCGTAGAACAATGGGAAAGAAAGCACATCAAAAGAAGAAGACAGCTCAAAGGAACAATAACAGCCTGCTGGGGAGTGAAAGTAAGTGTTCAGATTCTGAATCACCTCAGATTGAAGATGGACAAGCAAATGAAGTCATAGATCAACAAGACCTACCTAGCAAAAGGGAGAGTGCTCTCAAAGAAGAAATTATCAGCTTAAAAGTTCAGCTGGAATGCGCCTGCAGAGTTCGTCAAATGTTGCAAGTGCTGAATGAAGAGCAAGAAAATGAGATTCTCAAACTAAGGCAACAAGTGGAAGAAGGAAGAAAGTCTGAAGAAACTTTGAAGAAGCAATTTCTGGAAAAGGAAGAAAAACATCAAGTTGAGGTAAACATCTTGAAAAGTAAATTAGAAGAAAAGGATAAACTATTGCGTTTTCAAGATAGTACTAAGATTTTGGATGATATTCTAAGTAGTCAACGGTCTCCTGCTATCAAAACTGGTCTTGGTTTTCATGAGTCTATTGAAGGTGAATCTAGTTCATAAAATAAGACAAGGGACTCTAATGCAAAATCTGAAATGTTCAACAAGGAGATGGAAGGTCAATCTCATCACCAAGCAAGGAAAGAAGTCCTTCAAAGAAAATATCTTACTCTGAATAATGTTGAATGTTATGTATGTCATAACCATGGGCATGTTGCAGCCAGATGTAGAAGAAGAAGGTTTCAAGACCATCATGAAAGATCATCACATTCCAGGTACTTTAATGGATATTGCTTTGCTTGCAATATGTTTGGTCACAAAGCTGTTGATTGCTATAAAAGGAATATGATACATGTAAGATGTTATTCATGTTACAAACTTGGACACATAGCAAAGGAATGCAAGAGAAGATTGTGGACACCATATCAAAAGGAGAAAACATCATCACGCTTGAAGATATGGAAGAAGAAGGAAGTACAGCCAGAAAGATGTGGCATAGCAGAGTACACAGACATGACAAATTCAGAGGTAGCTGGAAGTGTGGAACATCAGTGTTCCAAATATCATACGCGGGTTTCATGAAGACAAGTCGCGTATATACGCGAGTTAGATGCTGCAGAGTCGCGTATATGATGTTCTGAAAGATAGCAGCAGTACAGAAGTCTGAAATGGTTCAGTCATGATATGAAATGGTTGGCACAGGCTCAGGGGGAGCATATACTTCAAATAATGCATTGTTGGCATTATGATTAGAATTTGTTGATAAAGCTTATGTAGCTAAATGATACATCTTGCTGGTTGATCAAAAGAATGGATTGCAGGTTACAGATCTTGATGCTAAATGCTTATAATGAAGATCAAATGGTAGTTGTTGATAACTATCATGGTCTTGTGTAGGTCCTTGATCTTTGTGAGTCATATGATGTATTTTGTTACCCCAATATGCATGGGATGGATGATGTAATGAGTCATGGTATATCCCGATTTGGTTG
The DNA here is from genome assembly GCA_000404065.3 of Pinus taeda. Lineage (NCBI taxonomy): Eukaryota > Viridiplantae > Streptophyta > Pinopsida > Pinales > Pinaceae > Pinus > Pinus taeda. The sequence continues at coordinate 28,306 of APFE030663278.1, forward strand.
GGTGGATGAGTTAATATTTGTATATTCTCACTTGGTTGAGAAATGGACGAATGTATAAGTCCTTGGTGATAAGAAGGTCATTCATAATAGAGTCATGTTCTTCTTGTAGAACATCGTTTTGCAAATCTTGCCTACAGTCAAGGGGAGCATGGACAGATTGGTACATCTTGGCATATACAAATGGGGAGCTTAATCAGAAACTTCAACATGTACTCAGGGGGAGTATGGACAGCAGAATGCTTATCAAAGAAGAGAATATCTTGGTCCGCCCTTTAACCTTGATGTCAAAGGGGGAGAGTGACTTGGTATAGTGGTTGCCATCAAGTCCAAAGGGGGAGATTGTTGGCATTATGATTCAGGTGTTGTCCTTGATGGCAACTCACTCAGAGG
>APFE030663279.1:0-49818 GCA_000404065.3 Pinus taeda
TTATTCCTAATAAAATATTTTAATCCTTATTTTAAATTAAAAAAAAAATGCTATTCTAATAAATGTTGTATTGCAGCTTAGTCCCTCGCACAATAAGTTTAACCATATAAAATGAATAAAGTACATAACTTCTTCACTTATTCGATTCTCCAATTTAAATTTGAGCAGCCCTCCACATGTTTGGATGAAAGTGCTGCAATCTATTTCTGAAACCCTAATTTTGGATATATATATATATAGGATATATATATATATATTATATATATATTTATATATATGTTGATAGATTGGTAAATGTCCCAATTGGACTTCGGACTCGTAAATCTAGAACAAATCTGAAGCACATTTGGTAGGACAATCATGGTGTTAGTTGCAGTGCCGTAATTCAAGAATCATAACATTATTTCATTATCCACCCTAACGTTTCATTATGACTGTAGCCCCTTACATGGTCTACTACTGTAATTCAAAAATTGCATCATTTTTTCATTATTCACCCTAATGTTTCATCATGACAGGGGCCCCTTACATGGTCTACTGCATTGTGATTATATGGGCGTTCACACTCCTCGTACTTCAAAGTTTACACCTTTTGCATCTACAAGAGATTCCTACAGCAACCGAGCCCTACCCTGACAATCGTAGATTTATATTTTTTTCAAATAATCCAACGCTTGGACATTCCAAATGAATGAAACCACGTATAATTTTAACATTGATCGTAGACTCATGGGTAGATATCATTATGGTGTAATGTATGAAGCAATATTGCGCGCAAGTAATAGCGAACAAGAAACTCTATCCCTCACTTGTTCTTTTTTGACGTATTGGACTCTAGCCTTTCAATAAAAGCCCAAGCTTTATCCGATGCCTGGCACCCAACTGTCATTTCCATCCTTGTGTTCTATGAGAACCCCATGGAAAAAATATTAGTGATGAAATTAGTGCTCAGGTAGATGCTTCACCACCATGATTGTCACACCCCTACACTGGCAGTACTCTTCTAACTGCACTATAGGAGGTTTGGCACCACAGTCCACATTCTTTTTAATAATACTTGCAATTGTGGACTACACCTACTTTCTATACTTAGTTTATTTTTCAACTTTCCTAAGTATACTTTCATTAGCACAACGAAAACATTCATACATCATTCATCATTATTATCTTTTACACATACCGGGAGGGGAAACTCCCTTAAATATGAGTTTTCCTGATAATATTAATACTTGACAAAACATTCAATTTTACAGTATTTGCGAGAAACCCCAAGTTTCTTTTGTACAATATTTGCCAAGTCGTGCAAGTTGGGCTACACCATCCGCACTGCCCAAACCACCATTTGGAGTGCCCAAGGATACTTTCGCCCATCACACCTCATTCACCATTGCACTTTTCAGCATGTCGTTCACCCTCGACTCGTTCAGTTGAACACCCTTAACTCGTTCAGGCAGACACCCTCGCATGCCCTCACGTGTTCAGTTGTTTAGCCCGGTGCCCTCGCACGCCCTTACCTATTCATTCGTTTAGCCTGGTGCCCTCACACACCCTCACCTGTTCACTCATTCAGCCCAGCGCCCTCACACGCCCTTTCCCATTCGCTCGTTCAACCCGACGCCCTCGCCTGAACGCCTTCGAACGGCTTCATATGAATGTCCTCAAACGACTTTGCTCGAATGTTCACCCGTTTGGTCGTTCGGCCTGGTGCCCTCACATGCCCTCGGTTGAACACCTTCACATGACCTTGCCCAGTCATTCACCTGTTTGGTCATTCAGGCCAGTGCCCTCACATGCACTTGCCCGAACACCTCTGCATGACATCGCTCAGTTGTTCAGACAAACACCCTTGAATGCCCTCGACTGGTTGTTTGGCCTGACACCCTTGCATGGTCATTAAACCTGACACCCTTGCACAGTCCTTCAACCTGACGTCCTTGGAGCCTTCGCATGACCTACGGCTCTGTTTTCTGCATTTGCCCCAGCTCAGTGTTTCAACCCAAGAGTTCGCCTACACTTTGCCAAATTTCAATCCTCTCCAAGTTAGCTCACCCTCCAGCTCACATGAACACTTGGAAACTTTACTTGAATGATTTTTTCCACCATTCAAACACTTCAATTATATAGTAGTGGGTCCATCATTTGGGTCATTATCTCACCAAGCCAACCCTCTGTTTCATCCAACTCTCCCCAACTTCACGTTAGCCCATGGTGTGGGCACCCATGTGCAGGACTGCCCCACATATAAACTTTCCATCGCCCAACACCTGGTCATTTTCACAAGATGACTTCTCATTGCACGTTTCCTTCATTTGGTTGTGTCGTTGCACCATTCGCAATCGCACTCAAATCGTCGCTCAACCACCCAGCTCGTCACTCGCTCGTCGTGCGCCCATGCTAACTCCCACCGACCCGTCAGTTAAACGCACTTGCCTGACATGCTCGACTCGTGAGTTTGACATACTCCCCAACTCTAAAAGGTTGTCTTCCTCGACAACACCATCATACAAAATCACAAATTGTCTCTAGCTCCAACATCCAAAGATGCCCATGTTGCCCGCGTTTGCTCTGTCATCACACAAACCATAAAGGCTTATGTCTCCATGAATCGGAAAGTCTCCTCAATCCATGATCATCAACAACATCCGTCGCATTCCCCACATGATGCTCCCACTGTGGAAGGCTGATCCCTCCAACTCAAGCTACATGCTTATTGCAACATATTGTGTTGACCTCATCATGTATCGTCATCGTGTGAACTACTGCCATGATACTCCACCATAATGCTAACACACTTCTGTACACCTCTGAACCCCATGATTTGAACTAGTCGGGTAGCTGGTCCAACTATCATGCTCAAACCATGAGAATGAACATCCTCATGCCATCATCAGTCGTTTCTCAGACTCTTGTCACAACATCAACTCAATCAAGAATCCATCTCCATCAAAATAAGCCATGCCCAGGTCCATGAAGTAAACTCCATCTCATCTACAACATGATTTCCATGATCTTTAGTGTCAATGTGTTGCATGAAATCATCCACATATATCCCAACATCATCGTCCATATGTGTAAAATCCATCTCCTCAAAATGAAGAGATCCTCTCATCAAACCCAACCCTTGATGTGCCACATCCAGGTCCATGAAGCAACCTCTATCATATTTTCATTGTGCCATCCCTCAAGTCTACCAAGGAAACAAGTATACACTTGTGTCATTTCCCATGTCACATCAACAAATCCACCTGCACAACATCTCTGCCTTCGCACTCGTCATTGGATGCCCATAAGTGACACCTCTACAAGTGCTCCTCCATAATGTCCTTGCATAAGACTACCATGCTCCATGTCTCCAAATCGATGTCCATGACTCAAGTTGCCCATGTTGTCCAGCTAAGTAGACCCATCACAACAATAAGTCATCCTCATCCAAGTCTGCAATCTGGTCTAGTGAACTCAGTCACCCAACCCACATCATCATGAATTCATGAGTCTCTTCCATCATAGCTCCCCCACTGAAGGTTCCGCCAAGACTTCCTCTTGGTCTCATGAATGAGAACTCCACCCAAGTATCATCATACCTCAAGTGTGTACCCTTCCCCAATCTATCCATAAGTCATGCCAGGCACTTAGCTAATTTCTCCATATGGCTAAAGCATGACCCATTCCTTTGCAATGATAATCACATTCCTCCCTTGTCATGGGCATTTGCACCTTTTGCCATAAGGTCACAAACATCCCCAAAAAGCTTTGCAAGAGTCAATGGTCCTTGCCTCTTCATATAAGGTTTCATCGTAGACATCCATGGTAAGATCCTCCATCACATCGATAAAATTATTTTGCCCTTCCCTGCATATGGTCCATCTACCAAAAGCTCAAATGAAACATAATTATAAGTACTTACTTCATCAAGAGGCTCCTCCATGTGAATATCCTCATCCACCAATGACTGCAAACTGCATGATCCTGGTTAAACTTGAACAATTTCAAGCTCATCCTCCATCCTTGTCATGCCTGCAACATCCTCAAATATCACAGCTTCCTCTTCTTTGTAATCACAATCTACAGCTGCAACCTGTTACATTGCCCAACCAAGTCGAAGACGTTTGTCTTCAACATTCCTTTCCAAGACTTCAAGTTCATCTTGAATCCATGGATTCTTTTCTTTCATCCACTTCAACCTGTATAAGGTCAGCAAGAGCCTCCCTTCGCATTCTTCCAAACATACCATGTCTTGTTATTCAACTTGACCCAAGAACGATGCTTCCACTCCGCTAAACCTGTCACGAAGTGTAGCACTTCAATCTACAATTCTAAATCACCAAAGCTCACGTAATTCGGAGCTCTAATACCAACTGTCACAAAGTGTAGTGGGATCAGCTTTTCTGCAAATCTGATTCTCTGAATCAGGGCTCTGATACCAACTGTCATGCCCCTACACTGGCGGTACTCTTCCAACCTCACTATAGGGGGTCCAACACCATCGACCACTTTCTTTTTAACAATACTTGCGATCAGGAACTACACCTACTTTCTATACTTAGTCTATTCTTCAGCTTTCCTAAGTATACTTTCATTAGCACAGCGGACACATTTATACATCATTCATCATTATTATCTTTTACACATATATGCACAACAGATAATAAACTAGGAGGGGAAACTCCTTGAAATATGAGTCTTCCCGATAATATCAATACTTCACAAAATATTCAGTTTTACAATATTTGTAGGAAGACCCAAGTTTCCTTGGTACAATATCTGCCAAATCCTACAAGTTGTCTTGCACCATTCACACTTCCCAAACCACCGTTTGGAGTGCCCAATAATACTTCTGCTTGTCTCACCTCGTTGACCGTCGCACTGTTCATCACGTCGTTCACCCACAGCTCATTCAGCCAAACACCCTCAACTCATTCAGGCGGATGTCCTGGCATGCCCTCGCCCATTCAGTCGTTCAGCTTGGCACCCTTGCATGCCCTCGCCCGTTCACTCGTTTGGCCTGGCGCCCTAGCATGCCCTCACCCATTTGCTCGTTTGGCTCGACGCCCTCGCCTGAACGCTGTCAAACAAATTTTCCCGAACGCCCTCAAATGACTTCACCCCAACATTCACCTGTTCGGTTGTTCAGCCCAGCGCCCTCGCACAACCTCACTCACTCGTTCACCCATTCGGTCGTTCAGCATAGCGCCCTTGCCCGAACTCCTTTGCATGACCTCACCTAGTCGTTCACACAAACGCTCTCGAACGCCCTCACCTAGTCATTCGTCCCAACATTGTCGCATGGTTGTTCGGTGCAATGCCCTTGCACGGTTGTTCGGCTTGACACCCTCGCATGCCTTTTGCACAACCTGCGGCTCTGTTTTCTACGTTTGCCCCGACTCAATGTTTTGGCCGAAGAGTCTGCCTACACTTTGCCAAATTTCAGTCCTCTCCAAGTTAGCTCAGCTTTTAGCTCACATGAAAACTTGGAAACTTTGCTTGAATGATTTTTGCCACCATTCCAACGCTTTACTTATATGGTGGTTGGTCCATCGTTTGGGGCATTGACTCACCAAGCCGACCCACCATTTCGTCTAACTCGCCCCAACTTCGCGTCGGCCCATGTTGTAGGCGCCTGTGTGCAGGACCACCCCACATCTAAACTTTCCACCGCCCAAGATAACTTCACAAGATAACTTCGCGTCGCACCGTTCAACTGCCTAGCTCGTCGCTCGCCCGTCGTGCGCCCGTGCTAAATCCCGCTGACCCCTCGGTTAAACGTGCATGCCCGACACGCCCGACTCGTGGGCTTGACAACAGTGGCTTAAAAGAACTATGATAGGATTTCACACGACAAAATTAATCATCACCAACATAGTTATATTAATATAAATTAATGACTATATATATATATATATATATATATATATATATATATATATATATGAGAATTATTGAGCGCCACATTCTCTTACTTATTAAATCTTGAATTGATAAATGGGCACATCTTTCACGTTTTTGTCAGGCTCTCTTGATTAACAAATCGAGTTGGATTTGGAGTGGAGCAGGGAGAACTCTAGGCCATCCAAACGTAATCTGTTTTTTTATAGTAAAATTTCTTGATAAACTTAATTATCATTAGCATTAGTTATTAAAATATAAATTAAATAATTAACCATAATTAATTGTATAATTATATAAATTTCTGAATTGTAAGTGGGTATATCTCTTATTTTTTCCAAACAAATCCATTTGGAGTTGGAGTGAAGCAGGGAGACCTATAGGCCAGCCAAATGTAATCTGTTTTTTTAATGGAATTTCATTTGAGGGGACAAAAAAAAAAATATCAGAGTTATAATTAAATGACTTAGCCCTATATATATATGATATATATATATATATATATATATATATATATATATATAATAATATATAATATATATATGAGAATTTAGAAATTTCCAAGAATAAAATGGATAAAATTGCAAACCAAATAAATTTGAAGGAAAAGTTTATTTATAAACTTTTTGAACTGGTTAATTATATAAATATTACGATTTTTTTTTTTTTTTAGTTTTTAAAATTTTTAAATAATAATAAAAATATAGAAACATTATGTTAAAATATATCAAAAATGCAAAATGATACTTGTAAATAAAACAAGATGAATGATCCCAAACAAAAAATGAGTTAAGAGGAACAAGTTATGCACCTAGAAATTAAAAAAAGAAAGAAAGGAAAATCATAAAAAGGCTAGAAAAAGGAAAACTCAGGGGAGGTAAGATGCTATTAAAAACAAGGGGAGCTGCGGGGCAGTAAGTCCCTGCATTAAGTTCAGCCTAAGAATGCACCTACATGAAAAAGGCTCTGGAGGACAGCAGAGAAAATTCATCTACGGGTTTGCCAGTCGCTAACCCAATCCACCACGGCGCTTCTCATGGGATCAGTTATTCCAAATCCCTTAAAAATATTTTCTCCATATTAACCACCAGAATGCTACAGAGCACAGTTGCCTATGCGTTGATTTGCATAATTTTGTGAGTAAGCCACGACGCTGTCGTCCCAAACCAGAGCCTCGACAACCACTTGGGCTCTCGCGTCATTGTGAGGAGATAAGAATCGTTGTTGTACATCTTGGCCTTGCCCGACTAAGCAGTACAATGCCAGTTGCAAGAAAAAAGCATACTTCAACGACCATGGAGCAAGATGCAATGAATGTATTCCAGTCAGCATCATGCAAATTTGTGAAAAATAACTCAATTCTAGAAGAACACCAAGAACACCAAGCCTTGACTGACTTGGAGTCCCGTTAGGAAATCTGCCATAGAATTCTACAATGCAAGGCGTGCTAAATATAAAGATGGTGTGACCTGCTTCCGCATGGCGTTTGATTTTGAGATTTTGCAGAAAAAGTTGTTGCTTCTAAATTCCTATGAAACACGGTTGTTGAAAACACATACTTCAGGGAATAAAAGCGTAGACTCAGCATTGCTTTTCTTTTAACATGGAATTTTTCGAATAGGAGGCGGACATGGAAAAACACACTATCACTAAATGAATCAAAGTGTTGAAAAAGAAGATAACAGAAAAACTTCATACGTAAACCCTCATTCGTGCCACGGTAATACGTACAACCATCACCGTTCTCAGAGGTTAGGAATCCATAATAAAATCCTTAGTAACAATAACCCATAAGAAAAGTACTGAAATTATCCTAGAGAAAGGGTGAAGTACCTGTAAAGGGCTAAGTAGCTTGACATGTCAACCCTGTGAGTAGTTAAACCTAAGAAAATGGCAAAGGAACCTAAGAAAATAATGAAATGTGTTGCAGACTTACAGAAAAACCCTACCAATTTTACTTACCAAGAGAATGAGAACAAAAAAATCTCTAATACAGAGAATAATCAAACATAGTAAGGACATATTGAATGCGAAAGGGAAAGGTGTAAAACCATTCTTCTATGCCCTGTACACCAATGATACCTGACAAGAAGGAAATAAAATGAGTCTTACTGATGCACTCTCACCATACAAGTGTTGGGTAGTGTATTCACTCCCACTCTCTAGAAACCTCAATACCTGCAAAAGGAATAATAAGGGTACAAAGTTGGCCACCAAAATATCCATATATATAGATATGTTGGACATAATTTGACTGTTTGAGTCACAAGAGTTGAAATGGGTACCTCGAGAGTCCACCGTAGGACTAATAGGAAGAATTGGGAGGCTTGACTCATTGAACCTCGAAATCGCATATTAAGTGAAACAAAGCAGAAAAGGAACGAAAGACGAGAAAATTAATAAAATGCATTACTGAACTGATATACCTAGATAACATGCGAGGTACCATGAGGATCAATAAATGTTCTAACTAAAAGAGAAGTGTGGCGACAAGAGCCAAATGGCCATGAAAATCAAGCCAGGTCCATCATTAACCCTGAACCACCAAAACACTCAGAGCGGCGCTCCGCTGCTTATGGAAAGCAAAATGGAAAGAAGCAAATCTCCCAACGAAAATAGAATGTGACTAGGGTTGACCCAAATGGATCATATTCATCCGAGGCACCAAGGGATCATCGCCAAGCATCACCACTCTTAACGTGTGGAGTACATCTTTCATGTGACAATCATGTAGGTAGGGTTGTGCGAACCATGCTTATAGTGCCAAGTTGGTCGTGTTTAGAGCATTAATTAGAAATTAATTATAATTCCTTATAATTACGCCAGTCAGTGCACACGAGGTGTATTTGGTTAGGTAGGGACTCCAACCTATCGAAAGCTCCCAGGCTTCCTTCCCGAACTTCAAACGCTTTACACCATGAGCGTTGTAACCACGGTGGGCTCATATATAAAATATTTAAATAAATTAAATATCCATAAGTTTTTACTTAAAAATATCATCATCTCCCAAACAATGAAATAAAAATGCATATACATAGAAATTCTGGAATGTGAACCCTACGTTTGTAATTCCGGTTAAAGAAAACAAGATAAGCCATATTTATTTTTTAATCAACGGTGATCATGTCCTAAAAATATCAAATGATTAATATTTATATATACACATGGGAGAAAATAAGACATTGAGGTATTTATTTAGTTTTGGTTACAGGGCATACGTTAAAATTGAGTGTCTGCGAGCAACGAGTGTTCTAACGCGGAAATTGCATGTGTTTCACGTGTCCTTGAGTTATCCATTAGTCACCACACTGTACCAACCTTACCTTTCCTTCAGGAACCTGGCCTTTCTTTCCTAGCGTGACGATGAATCCGGTTGCAGAACGGTCAAAGTCTTTGAATACAAGCTCAAGCAATTCCAAGCCAGGCCAGGCTAGGCCAGGCTAGGCACGAAACTCGCATCTGATATACGATTTTGCATGATTCACCGAGAGAAAACGCCTATGAAGTAGTCAATTGATCTGCCTGGGGTACCAATTTTGCAGGATTCGTCTAGTCCTCCCTCTAGCCATTCCAGCATTCCGGTCGCACCTCACCCACTTGGTCTGAGCTGCTTATAAAGATATGGGTATTATTTTGTTTTATGTTCAACCTGTTCTGTTCACTCATTTTTATTTTGGGTTCCGCAGTAAATATATATATATACTATATATATAATATATATATATATAAAACAATACTGTATGGGCTTTCTGTTCACTCATTTCTTATTCCGGGCTCTGCAGTAAAAAGAACAATACTGTATGGGCTTTCTGTTTGCAACCCAAATCATGAAAATTCAAGTCCAAGAGGATTAGCATAAGAGGGTTAGGCAGGACAAAGAGCTACTCAGAAGCGCAACCTCCCCTTGGTGTCTGTTGCACCCAGCGTGAAGAACAATGTTGGTGGCTTGCTGATGATGCTGGATGACTGGTTAGCTTGCTTGTTAGCTAGCGGGTTGAGCTTGCCTTTTGCTTGGAGAATCCGAGCAAGGTTGGGCCAAATATATGAACTAGAAAGATACATCGATGTGAAGGAGCTAGAGTTCGCACAAGTCGGTTTGGAATCAAATGGAAACGATGAATTTGAGGGTAAAAATCGAACAAGAAATGCAAAATTTATTTTGCTGCAAATTTCAGCTTTCAAAGAATATATTTGTTGATAGGTTTAGAATACTTACATTAACGAAGGGAATAAGTCTGTGTAGTATTTCAAATCCATCAGTTTGTGTAATCACAAATAGGTTCTAGTAGAGTAGAAACAATGACGAGCGGGGTATCTTTGCCGGGGTTGCAAGGGAAGTAGGTATTCGCGCTTATTACATTGATTTGCACTATATTTATTGTTTGGGACTGGAAGGAGCCCCATTTCTGAGTGTTCCTCCGAAATATGAACGCATTCGGAGGTCGATTCGACCAAACGATGTGCGGAATCGGTTTTCAAGTTTGCTTCTTCAATTACTATCTGCTTTTATATAATTAAAGTAATTAATTTTTGCTCTCATCAGAATGAACGAACTCAAAACCGTGTGCTTAATATTATTAATGAAGAACACAAAACCCTGCGTAACTTCTTCTTCTTCCTTCTTCTTCTTCTTCTTCTTCTTCTTCTTCTTCTTCTTTTTTTCATACTATGATATTCCAGATACCAATATAGTTACTACATATTTCGTTCTGAAAAAAAATAGTTACTACATATATCATACCTGAGCAAGTTCTCGCTACCCATCCAGAAGATCATACGACATTCCAATCTTACTATACATATAATCAAGGGACATAATAAACAAGTGATCAAAGTTCAAACAAACCCTATTTTCATCTTCAAATATGTTGTTGTAGCAGGTTGGCTGTCTTAGCAATGCGTAATGAAATTGTATGAATTCTTCTTTGTACAGGGAACAGAAAATGGATGGGGCTCTCATTGAGGGAGACTTTGCACAAATTCCTCATGCAATAAAATCGCTAAGATGGGAAAAATTCCCACTGAAATGCTTACCATGTGAATGGGAGATGCAACAACTAGCTGTACTAGAATTGAGTTTCGGCAAAGACATCGAGGCTCCATTTGAGTTTCGGCAAAGACATCGAGGCTCCAGAGGCAAAGGGAGGAGCCATACCGACCATTCGTTAGAAACATCCAGTCCCCTCAGCATCTCTTCTAGTTCCAGTCCCAGATCCAGTTTCAGTTCGAGCGATTGACCCAGTCGCTTTGAGATTCAGGGTAATTCGGCTCCTGAGCAGGTCAGGTCCAGTTTATTAACAACCAATCGAGGCCAGCAAAACATGGGACCTCTGCCATGCATGGACAGTTGCAGCACCTCGACAACTGGAGCACCTGCATGTAGAACACCTGCTGTCCAATATGCCCTACCATATGCTCAAACTAAAACTGCAAATAATTCAAACTAATGTTAAGTAATGTTAACATTAATATATGAAATCGTCTAATGGTCACCAATAATAAACATGGCTAAGCAAAATAGCCTATGCTCCGGCCTCTTCCGCCTCGGGAAGAGGCCAAATAAGATGGAAAACTAAAAGACTTTGCTTATCCCGGCACGACACATTTCGAAACTTTGGTTTAATCACCGTAATCACCGTAATAGCACTCCAAATTAATGTTATATCAACCCATTTGGATTACTATAGTCCCTAGCCATTGCCAGATGGTAGGGACTAATAATGCCTTAAAAATTTTCAGTTAGATAAAAAAAAATAATATAAGCATGTATACATTGGTTAAAAAGTTTTCAATTAAGAAGAAGATAAAACCTTTGGTTTAAAATATTTGAAATCTGAGTTATATTAGCGCAAACAAAAAAATCTATCACCAATAATCTCATGCCGTAGACAACCAGGATTGATAACAATACAGTGGACGTGACGAACAAGGTTGTTGCACATTCACACATGAAATTCAAATGCACACCCATTTTCTAAATCCTTTGTAACGATGACGAATTAATATTATATTAGTGAGAAATGTAGAGTTTATATATTGGAAAAATATATTTCTTCAGCTTCAAAAGTAAAAGTAAATTATTTCCTAAATCTCTGTACAGTTTTTATTTTATTACGAATTATCTATAGAAAAAACAAGTTTAATTACATAAAATAATTCTTTTTTGGGTTTGCTAAGTTGTGAGCTTATTGGAAGTTTGTAATTTTTGGATTTAGAAATGGGGCAGCTAAGTTCTCAAAATCACTGGAGATCACACTCGTTTGGGCTACATAGATCCTTAACATGGTTGGATTTTTCCCATAAAATTTATAGTTTGTAGCATTCACATTACAAGGTGCCTTTATAGTACACCCTGTTACCCGCTATTCTAAGCATCATAAACTATATAAAACTAAATCTTACTAAAATACTGAAATATAAACAAGTCTGCATAGCTAGCATTCCCTGCCACTTGGTTTAGTTATTAAATTTCGAATAAAGTTAAATTATAGTAAAAAATAATAAAGATATACATAAATGGTGAATATTGTGTTCTCTTAGTAGCTATATATTATTGCTACATTCACATTCTGTTTGTTGTTATTTTCCCTTCTCAGTTGCTACAGATCTTATCCATGCGACATCTTCAAACTAAAACAACATTTTTGTTATGATTGATTTTAGATGATTCAATGTACATCATATGTAAAAAAAATTAAAGCAACTTATTAAAGCAACTCTTTTGTCAATATATTGATGTTAGGGAATTAATTGTTTTTCCCTAGTGGGAATAAATCTTTTAGTACTTGGTTAATGTGATCTCACACAAATGGTTGGCATGTATGGAAAATATTCTCAATGAATATTGGAATTTTTGGGATCATGGGCAACTAAATTGTGCATGCGTAGTCAAGAACTTCATGTGAATCGTGAAAAATAATTAACAAAAATTTGTAGGGGCTCTACAAATGTTGGGACTATTTCCCCAAGCCTTCTTCTATCAACAATGTCAAATACAATGGCATTGATGTAACACACTAATACACGAAACTATATGTATATATATATATATATATATTACCATCACACTTTATGAATTTTCATCGAGGTACTTCGGGTTAGTTGGCAATTAAATTTATAAGACCCAAGGCTAAAGTCATCCCTACGGAAATTACTCCTTCCTTACTAGCATATATTTAGTGGCATGAGCCTCCATTAATGTGGAGAGAACCTCAAGGCCCTTTTTCTGACACTACAGTAGTCCTGCATTTAGCGACGAAGGGACTGGCTGAAAAATCTAGACTCTGACACCTGGCCTAACCTACACCGTCGGATCAGAGGAAATTTAAGGCTTTCATAACTTGGGGATTTTTCGTGTGGAATAATGCAAATGTTGTTTGAAGTCAGGGTCATTTAGATACATAGAGAGGTTTGCATCCCGGCTCTATGACTGAGAGGCGAGCGGTATGGTGAACGGTTGTATGGAACAACTTTCCCACAACTACCATTTCCACAGACTTCTAGCTATAGCATGGAGGGAAATAAAGCACCCAAAACCCACTTGGTAGTTTAATTATCTCTTTGTTTGGCATGCATTCCCACATTAACTTACTTGCCTCATGTAACAAGTAAAACCATTGATATCTAGTTTCTTCGCCCTAGAAGAATGTGTTTGGATTCCTACTATAAACAAGAGGTAATACATACTGTAATAAGAGTGTATTCATGTAAGATTTACCCTTAAGAACCCCTCATGAAAATGTTGTGCTCGTTCAAGTGTGCCTCGCCTCCCATCACTCAGTATTCCTCATCTCAGGTAAGCACATTTTCCACACAAGCACTTTTATGTTAAATACCCACTTTCACATGGTTTCAGGGCTTAACCCTTCGCATTTTTATTGACTATAGTATGTTATGGGCTGCATATTATATATTATATATATATATATATTATATTAATATATATATATCTTGTGTTGTGTGTATATGTTCGGAAGGGGGTTTCGAAGTGAGATGACTCTCTCACCATAATTGTTAAATTCAATTTTAGGTTGGTCATTCCTCAAGATTTTCCTCATGATTTGTTATTTAGGCAACAAACCTCAATTAGCTCAAGGATTTTTTTATTTCCTTGTGTTTATCTGTTTGGGTTTTCGTCGGATGGGATGCTATGACTCTCATCGAAATGCCAATTGTAATTGTTGTAAAATAATGGGTAATGGTTGAACCCTTTCATAAGTGCGATACCAATTTTGTAGTATCGTCGTTATGGGTTTACTTGATGGTTTACATATATATCATTTAATTGATGGTTTATATATAAATAATTGGTATTTATCTGGTTCCATATCTCTCTGTGTCCTTTTATGAGGACTCACGGTCACAGTTTCCTCTAATGTTTGGTTGGTCCCCTATTGGGCTTTTGGCAGTTCACTCTCGAGCATGTACAATTTAGATTTTTCGTATTTCTGATTCTCTGCTAAAGTTCAGGACTGTCATTTTTTTTATTAGATGAAGTTTACCTTGGGTGGTTGGCTCATGGGGGTTCCTTCAAAACTCAACTGAGAGCTATACGAACCCAGATTCCTTTATTTAATGCACAACTCTAGTTAGAGCTTCAATAATCCTTAAAAAGAAACAATGTTGGAATAACACCCTTTCGAGTGAGACTTTTTATTTTTCAAATATTTTTGTATGTTTTTTGATGAGGTTAATCAGAGTAATAATTGTTAACTTTTCTGGGTCGACCATGATTCCAGAATGCATGTTATGGTTCTAATTACAAGGTATGCTTTTAAACTTTGGTAAGGCAATATGTATTTAATAAAGTACAATGGATATTTGCTCTTTCTACTGTAATTTGTTATTTAATTTATTGCTTTAAATTGCTTATGCATTTTTATTCTACAGTGGGTGAAGGTTAACTATTATCATTACTTCCTTTATGCATCGATGTCTGCAAATGTCTGAATGTTCTAGAAATGTTACAGAATATAGAATATGCCTAGTAAATTTAAATGAAAGAGTCTTACTAGTAATTAATTAGCATGTTAACTGTTCATTACGTAATAATAAAAAAAAAAATATTTTCCTACTAGTGATTACCAAGCACAAAAACACTACTTATATGTTTTCCTGCTTTGATTATAAACATGCACGTATCTCTTCTGTCTAGAAGGCCTCACCACCCACCCACGAATCTGGAAATTATGTCCAAAATCCCCCTCTGATCTCTTCCAACTCTTGAGAGTGAATTAAAGTAGTTCGGTACATTGGGAATCAGGACTATGGTCTAGCCTAAAATCTCATACCCTTCAACTGTTATTCACGATCCTTTCCCACCAGCTAATTCATCTAGCTCAAGGAAACTATCAACAACATAGTCCTTTCTCTCTTTTTCTCCAACCCCCCAAGGTTCTGTCATTTCCCTGTTTGAGGGAAACTATGTGCAACTTATTGTAATTGTTTCAAGAGTTATTTACCTGAATCTTCCAGTTATTTTACAATCTGATCAAATTCTTTAATTAATAATTAACAAAATATGTTCTAGCTTCTTAGCCTTAATTCTTTCACAATCTAGGTTAAACAAAATAAAATTAATTGTAATAATTAAAACTTGGTAATAAGTAAATGTTGGTGCATCATTGGCTGCTACAACTCCCTCCCCTTGAGAGGAACACCATTCCCCGTGTTCTTTTCAGGAAAACAGTTTTGGATAGGCTTTCTACATAGTTTTATCCTCTTCCCAGGTAGCCTCATCTGGGCCAAAACAGTTTCGGATAGGCTTTCTACATAGTTTTATCCTCTTCCCAGGTAGCCTCATCTGGGCTCTTCCATTGTACTTTAATATAGGTGATGGCTCATTTTTGCAAGATGGTTTCTCTCCAATTGAGGATATGAAGAGATTATGCTAGAAATTCTCCCTCGAGTTCAACCTGCACAAATATAATATGCTGTCATAAATTTTCAAAACAACAATTCATAAGTTACTGATTTTCATTCTTTAATTACCTGTATATTCTCCCAGTTAATAATATGTCGAGGATCATACACATATTTTTTTAGCAAAGAGACATACAAAAGCTTTGTGGACTCGGATATGGCCTGAGAGTGCTAGCATGTGTGCCACTAGTCTAATTTGTTCCAAGATTCAAAATGATACACGCTACCAGGGTGCTAATTTAGCACAACCCTTCCACTGTAAGGTACTTTTCCAGGGTTTGAATTTCAGGTATACATGATCCCCCAAATGAAATTCCTTATGAGATCTTTTCTTATCTACATAAATATTTTTCCTATCCTAGACGGCGTTTAAATTCTTACGGACTTTTTTAATTATATCTTCAATATCCACTAACATATCAGGACCCAGTGTTAATCTATTATTAGGGCTACTCCAATCTATGGGGACCCTACACTTTCTCCCATATAATATTTCAAAAGGGCTCATGCCTAATATGTTGTGATAACCATTGATGTAAGCAAACTCCACCACGTGGAGGTAGTCCTCCCACTTATGCGGTTGCTGCATAACAAACATTATCAACATGTGCTCCAGAGCTTGATTTACTCTCTTTGTTTGGCCATTCTTCTGTGGATGGTAAACTATACTAAATTGAATCTAGATACCCAACATGGAGAAGACAGTTTTCCAAAATTTGGAAGTGAATTTTACATCCCTGTGAGAGATTACCACTCGAGGTATACCATGAAACAAAACGATTTCCCTCATAAATATGTTTGTGATCTCCATCATCTTGTAGGTGGACTTTATAGGCATGAAATAAGTCATTTTTCTTAGCATTTCCATGACTACCATGATTGAGTCGTGCTACTTCTTAGTACGAGGTAAACCAGCGATAAATTCTATGGTGATCTTCTCCCATTTGCACCCAGGAATGGGTAATGGTTGCAGTGGACTAGCGGGATGCTGATGTTTTGCCTTCACCAATTGGTACTCCAAGAATTTTGATAGATATTCAGCCACATCCTTCATTAAACATGACCAGAAATAACCCTTCCTCACGGAAGAAAACAATTTCGGTATCTTTGGTGAGCGACGTAAGGCTTCCTATGGAACTCATCTAATACTAATTTCTTGACATAATTCTGATGAGGAATATATATTCTCTTTTTGAATGTTAACATTTTTTTGAGATTAATACCATAATCAGACTGTTCCCCTTTTTCCCTAGCTTCCGAAGCTTGCTACCAAGGAAAGGAATATTCTAGGTCCTTGAGGGATGCTTCTCTGATGACATCCAACAAGTTAGATCATACTTGAATGTATTTCACTTCATAAATGCAATGTAATTTTTTGCTTAATGCATCAGCTGCTTGATTTTCCTTCCCCTTAAGGTGCTTCATGTCAAAGTGGAATTCGCTCAAGAATGTAGTCCATTTGGCCTATCGAGTGTTCAAATTAGACTGGTTAAAGAAATTGGTAAGGTTGTTATGATCGATTAGCAATAGAAATTTCTTCCCTAGTAGGTAGTGTCACCACATTTGGAGTCCATGCACTACTACTTTCAATTTGATATCATAAGAAAAGTATCATTGTTCATATTCTTTCAATTTGCATGATTCATATGCTATAACTTTCCCCTCCTGTGTTAGTACCCTGCCGACACCTTGCTTGCTTGTATTGGTGCAAACCACAAAAGACTTTTTTGGATCTGCTACCCTTAGAGCAGGGGTAGTAATAAGCAATTGTTTTAACTGCTCAAAACTTTTCTGACATTCAGTTGTCCATTGGAAGGTATACCCCTTTTTCTGTAGAGAGGTCATAGGAAAGGCTATTTTCGAAAAACCTTAAATGAATCGATGGTAGTTGCCAGCTAGGCCCAAAAAGGATCTAATGTCAACAACATTCTTCGGGGTGGTCCATTCCATAATATTTTTTATCTTTTCTAGATCCACCGCTATTCCCTCGATTGAAATCAGATGACCAAGATACCTTATCTGACTTTTTAAAAAGTCACACTTTCTATACTTAGCGTATAGTTGATTACCCCACAAAATCTGCAATACTATTTTCAAGTGATTTTCACGCTCCTCCAGTTTTTAGAATAAATCAAGGTATCATCAATGAAAATTGGCACAAATTTATCTAAAAAGTGTTGAAAGATACCATCCACCAGGCTCATAAAAGTAGCTAGATTGTTAGTAAGGCCAAAAGGCAATACTACGAACTTGTAATGGCCATAACAAGTTTGAAATGCTATTTTGGAAATATCTTTTTCCTTTATCCTTATCTCATGGTAGCCAGACCTCAAGTCAATCTTTTAGAATACACTTGCACCCTACACTTGGTCAAATAGGTCTTCAATGCATGGTAAGGGATATTTATTTTTGACAGTAAGTTTATTTAACTTACGATAATAAATGCATAGTCTCAAGGTTCCATCCTTCTTTCACACAAACATCACGGGGGCTCCCCAAGGGGATACATTGGGGCAAATGTATCCTTTATCTAGAAGTTACTGAAGCTAAATTTTGAGTTTTCTTAGCTTAGGGATACTCATGTGGTAAGGAGCTCTTGAAATAGGAGCTACTCCTGGTATCAATTAAATGGTGAAATAAATGTCACACTTAGGTGGCAATCGAGGAATGGATTCAGGGAACACATCCCTAAAGTCCTTCATTACAGGAATACCTTCTAGGGAAGTCATCTTACTCTTTGAATTGGCATATCCTACTTGGACGGGATAAACCTGACAACCTTTCCTCATAAGTGTTAATTCTTAGCATGCTCCTTGCTACGTCTCCAACTATGGAGGAGTCTTGCATATTTGAAAGTTGTTTTGTTCTGACCCTACGCAAGCAATTTTTGAATTAACGGGATTCTCCACATCCCCAAAATTCCACGAGTTGTCTTGGTTTCTGGTCATTTATAGGTTTATTGACTCCCTCTAACTGTCTATTTTGAGTGTACGTTGTAACTTTTGGCTGGTTCCTTGGAAATTTGTTGAACGTTCTTTGTTGTATATTCTTTCCATTAGCATTCTTTATCTATCTGCTTGAGGGTAAATTCCTTCCTTTTCTGCTTATTTCCCATTTGGACCCTTCATTCTTATATCTCATTTGCTGGTAACAGATGCGGTCCTTACGAACCACATCATACATTATCCTCGGATAATCAAATTCTAATTTTTCCTTCATAAAATTGGGCAAACTCTTAATAAGTCATTGAATCTTGCTTATGTCTTCTTGCATATATGAAACATATAGTAATAGAGAAATAAACCACTTCACATATTCATCCATGGTCAAGGTTCCCAACCTTAGTTCACGGAATTCATTTTCCTTTTCGTCACAATACCACTATGTTATATACTTATCCTTGAAATGCTTCTAAAATTCCTACCACGTAACCTGTTCCTCATCAATTTTTCTCAAAGTTTTGATTTCCTCCCACCAAAGGGTGGCCTTATCCCTTAGTTCATAAAATGGCAGTTGTGCTTTAAGTTTTTCAGTGTAGTCATAAATCTGAAAGTACTTACTCTTGTCGACTAACCAGGCTTCAACTCCTTCTTCAGACTCTCCTTCAAATAGCAATGGTTTTATCTTTTTAAATTCACCTTGTAATTCCATTTTTTGTTTCTTGGTTTTTCATTAGTCGGAAACATTATTTGAATGTCCTTCCTCATCTTCTTTGTGCCCTTTGGATGACTCTGCATTATCTTCACCATGGTGGGATGCTGGAATCCTTTCCTTATCCTCTGTGTTGGGATCTAGTCCTCATTGATTTTGTCGAAGGGACAAACTTTTGAGAATTCTTTCTTGTTCCCGCCTCAATCATTCATTGTCCATCCTTATATTTGTCATCTCTACACGTAATTGTTGAACTGTATCCATTAGAGCAACATTGTCTTACTGACACTCCTCTCCCAGCTATATCCATATGTCTAGGTTTGTCCCTACATATGTTGCTTTTCACTGGTTCAATGTTTTAGAACTTCTCTACATTTCTTCCTTTTTGGTGTAGATCTCTATCTTTGTGTTCACATTCACACTTAATTAGTTATTTATTACAAATTTATATACAATTTTTTTTTTGTTCATATCTGTAGGTATATATTGATCCCAAAAGTCCGAGTGTGTGAAATTGTCCCTCTGATACCATTTGTGACACACTAATACACGAAACTAAAAATTAAAAAAAAAAAAATTTATTACCATCACACTTTATGAATTTTCATCAAGGTGCTTTGGGCTAGTTGGTGGTTAAAGTTATATGACGCAAGGGTAAAATCATCCCTGCAACAATTACTCCCTCCTTGCTGGCATACATTTGGTGGCATGAGCCTCCATTAATGTCGAGAGAACCTCGACGCCCTTCTACTGACACTACAATAGTCCTGCATTTATTCACAAAGGGACTAGTTGAAAAATCTAGAATCTAGCACCTGGCCTAAGCTACACTGTCGGATCGGAGGAAATCTATGGCTTCCATAACTTGGGGTTTTTCCCTATGGAATAATGCAATTGTTGTTCGAATTTTGGGCCATTTGGATACATAGAGAAGTTTGTAGCTCGAATCTGCGACTGAGGGGCAACCGGGATGGGGGACGGTGGTATGAAAGACCTTTCCCATAAGAGCCATCTCCACAGGCTTTGAGGTATGTCATGGAGGGCAATAAAAGCACTCAAAATACACCTGGTAGTTTAATCCTTTCTTTGTTTGACATACATTCCCATATCAACCTACTCGGCTCATGTAACAGGTAAAACGATTGATAGATGGTGTCTTTGCCCCGAAAGAATGTGTTTGGGTTCCTATTGTAAACAAGAGGCAATGGATACTGTAATAGAAGTGTATTCATGCAACATTTACCCATAAGAACTGCTAACGATAGTGTCATGCTCTTTCAGGTGTGCCTCACCACCCATCGCTCTGTATTCCTCATCTCAGGTAAGAATATTTTCCACACAAGCACTTCTATGTTAAATACTCAGTTCCGCGTGGTTCAGGGTTTAATCCTTGGAATTCTATTGACCGTAGGTACATTCTGGATGTAATATATATATAGAAGGGGGTTTCAGAGTGAGACGACTCTCTCACCACAATTGTTAACTTCAATTTGAGGTTGGTCGTTCCTTCGGCTTGTCCTTGCAATTTGATATTCAGGTGACAAACCTCAATTAGCTTAGGGATTGGTTTATTTCGTTGTGTTAATCTCTTTGGGTTTTCACTGGCTGGGATGTTATGGCTCTCATCGGAATTGCAATTGTAGCTACTGTAAAATAATGGGAAATGATTGAACCCTTTCATAAGTGTGATACCTATTTTTCAGTACTGTCGTTATGGTTTTTCTTGATGTTTTACATATATATCACTTAAATGATGGTTTATATATATATATCTAATATATATATATATATATATTATATATTATATATCTATATATATATATATATCTATATATATATATTATATATATATATATATATATAGATATATATAACTGCTAGTTATCTTGTTCCATATTCTCTTTGTGTCTTTTTAGGAGGACTAGCGGTGAGGGTTTCCTCTAATGTTTGGGTTGGTCACATGTAAACCTGTATTGGGCTTTTGGCATTTTAGTGTTGGACATGTACAATTTAGATTATTCCTATTTTTGATTCTCTGCTAAAGTTCAAGATTGACATTCTTTTTTATTAGATGAAATTTAGCTTGGGTGGTTGGCTCATGGGGGTTCCTTTAGTACTCGACCAAGAGACATATGAACCCTCGCAAATTCCTTTATTTAATGTACAACTTTGGTTAGAGCTCCAGTATTCCTTAAAAATAGACAATGCTAGAATAACGCCCTTTCGAGTGAGTTTTTTTACTGTCTCAGACATTTTTTTATGTTTTAAGATGAGGTTAATCACAGTAATAGTTTTTAATTTCTATGGGGCGACCATGATTCCAGAATGCGTGTTATGGTTCTAATTATACAATATGCTTTTAAACTTTGGCAAGGCAATATGTATTTAGAAAATTAAAATGGATATTTGTTCTTTCTACTGTAATTTGTTCTTTCATTTATTGCTTTAAATAGTTGATGCATTTTTATTCTACAGTGGGTGAAGGTTAACTATTGCCATTACTTCCATGAACTTATAACCCACTAAACAAATATTTGTTGATTCGATGCATTTACTGATGGATGGATGCTCACATGGCGATTGTTGAAATGATTTACATTTCTAAACGCCATGTGACTGTCACAAAAAATTTGAAAGTATTGTTTAAGTTGAATACTCATTTGATGTCTTAGTGGTAAAAAAACACGACGAAGGTAGCGGCAAGGAGAACGGAAAATCTCGTAGAGTTTCTCAGAGGCACAAAGTCTGACCTCAATGGAGGCCCGCAAAGGAGGGAGCTCCACTCCCTCCTACAAAGATGCGGTGGCTGGCAGAGGCAAGTCACATCTGGGTAATGTCAAAGGTTCAGTGGATGAAGAAAGCAGAAACAAGGAGAAGGAGACAGAAGGCGCAGAGTCCAAGGAAAAGAGAAACACAAAGGACAAAGAAGAAGAAGACAAAAACCAGGAAAGAAAGGATGACAAACAAAAGGGGCTGTGTAGATGCAAAGTGAAAATCACATCGAGATTAGTTTTAAATAATCCAGCACTGTAGGAGCACAGGGAACATATGGAGACTTACGCCATCATTTGCAAATTCATGGGAGTATGTCCCACTGAAAAAGCTTTGCAGACATGGATCAAATATCACTAGAAACCTAAGGGTAGTATCGATTTACACCTTGCGTCAAAGGGTTTCTTCAGAGTGGTGTTTACAAACATCGAAGACAAAGATAGAATATTCGAGGCTGGGCCCTACTTTTTTGTAGCTGCAGGTCTCTATATGCAGCCTTGGGTGATGAACTTTGTTCCAAAGCGGGAAACTTTCACTTCAGTTCCTGTCTAGGTAAGGATTTTTTCTCTACCTCTGGGTTATTGGCAAAATGAATCACTTGTGGCTATAGGCAATAAACTAGGTCGTTTTGTCAAAGCCTCCGAAGCCACCAAAAGCAATAAATATACTTCCTATGCAAGGATTTGTGTGGAAATGGATCTTTCAGGAGCTCTTCCAGATGAAGTTATCTTGGAAGTTTTAGATGAGGAATGGGTGCAAACGGGGGACTATGAGCATATTCTATTCAGATGTCGTAAATGCCACGAATGTGGACACTTGATCAGAGACTACCCTCTCAGTAAAGCAAAAGAAAAAAGTAAAATGAAAGCAAAGAAGGACACAGAAAACTTTCAGAAAGTAGCAAGCAGAGGAAAAGGAGGTAAAAAATAACCTCATCAACAACATAATGAGGGGTAAAAGGTCAATCAGAATAAATTCCAAGCTTTGGTAGAGATTGAAGACTTGCCAAATGAAGAAAAATCTATGGAGGAAGACCCTAAAGAAACGGAGAAAGGGGAAAACTACACTCTAGTACAAAATACTAAGGACAAGGAAGAAACCATGATAAATGAAATAGAGCTAGAGATGGACCAAGAAATGACCTAAAGTGAAACAAATCTCGAGGATCATGAACTGCAAGAAATTCTAGATAAAGAACACCTAGATCTAGAAGGATTTTTGCAACAGGGAACCACGGCGGGGATAGATTCATTACCTCAAGATGAAGGTAACAAAATACAGTAGTTGTTTTTGTGGAAAACTCAAGAAAATGGCGCAGATAGAGGAAAAAATATTGATGTGCAGGAGTGGAGAGGTGTGAAAACAATGAAATCAAATCTAGGATTAACAACCAGAAATGCAGGCAAGAAAAGGGGCAGAAAAAAGTAGAAGGAGCTATTAATGGAGTGTAGAAAGCTGATGATAGACTTAGGTAAGATGAAATACCTCACTAATTACTCCTTCACAAATATTTAATTATGAAGTTCACATCTTGGAAAATAAGAGGTCTAGGTAGTAAAAGAAGGCAAAGAATGCTCAGTTTTAGAATGAAACAAGATATGCCGAATATGATCTTCATTCACGAAACGAAGTGTTCAATTCAGAGAATAAAATTAATCCATAGCAAATGGCTCCATAGGTTTGAGTTTTTAGAAGTGAAAGCAGATAATACAGCCAGGGGCATTCTTACTCTCTGGAACCCCCAAAAATTCAGAGTATTAGATGCAGAGGCATCCAAGAACTACTTATCAGTAGTCATTCAACCAGTAGGGGTTTCTGAAACCTTCCTAGTCACTAATGTTTATGGTCCTCAAAGAATAGAGGATAAGCTCAAATTGCTAGAATCCCTCAGGGATCTCAAGGACAGACAGATTGGTATCCCTTGGATCATCAGAGGCGATTTTGATATGATTAAATCTCTTTCAAAAATGAAAGGAGGAACCAAAGTGCTAAAAAAAGAATCATTAGCATTTCAATCATTCACAGCGAACTTGAAACTGGTTGACTCAGAATCAGACAATGGCCTTTTTACTTGGA
Source organism: Pinus taeda (assembly GCA_000404065.3). Classification (NCBI taxonomy): domain Eukaryota; kingdom Viridiplantae; phylum Streptophyta; class Pinopsida; order Pinales; family Pinaceae; genus Pinus; species Pinus taeda. The sequence goes on from APFE030663279.1 coordinate 24,304, forward strand.
ATAACAAGATAGGAGGGGAAGCTCAGGTGGCCTCTAGGTTAGACAGGTTCATGATTTTAGAGGAACTTATGCTTATAAATAATGAAATTACAACTAAACTTCTTCCCTTTGGAGGCTTGGATCACTGGCCGATTCAATTGGAAATCAAGGGTTTGGATGCTCCAAGGAATATGCCCTTCAGATTCGAAAATATCTGGCTCTCCCACCTAGATTTCTTGAGGAACATCAAAAAATGGTGGAATGAGGACTTGCAGATCCAAGGATCTAAAATGTTTCTCCTGAATAAAAGACTAAAGCATATTACGTTTACACTCAAAGAATGGAACAAGAAGGATTTCAGTAACATTTTTGGGAACAAAATATCAGTGGAAGCCAAAATTTAGGAACTCAACCAGGATTTGATCCAAGATGGCTTTAACAGAGACAAAAATGAACGGTCTAACAAACTTAACCATGAATGGGAAAACCTATGCAAACGAGAGGAAATATTTTGGAGAGAAAAATCCAGAGTGCAATGGCTCAAAGAAGGAGAGTGAAACACGCGATTTTTCCATAGATCCGCTACGGCCAATAGAGCATTCAATAGAATCTGAACAATAAATGATAAGAAGGGAGAGACTCAGAACACACATAAGAATATTGAAATGATGCTTGTCCAGCATTTTCGAGACATTTCACGAGAACACAATCTAGACAAGGAAGAATCAATAAAGGAAATCATAAGATATATCCCTAAGCTGGTGTCTAGAGAGGATGATATTAACCTAAATAGACCAGTAACTGAAGAGGAGGTTAACGAAGAACTCAAAGAAATGCATAATGGTAAAGCACCAGGCCTAGATGGTTTTAATGTGGATTTCTTCAAAGCTTGTTGGGATATAGTGAAACTGGATATTTTAAATGTTGTTGAGGATTCAAGGGGGAGTAAAGCTATCCTAAAAGCCCTGAATACCTCCTTCATCTCCCTGATACCCAAGTAGGACTCGGTGCAAACATCAGATAAGTTTACACCCATAGCTTTATGCAATGTAGTATACAAGATAATATCCAAAGTAGTGGCTAACAGACTCAAACCTCTCCTCCCTACATTAGTGTCAGAGGAGCAATCTGGTTATGTGGAGGGCAGGCAAATTTTGAACAACATTATTCAAGCCCATGAACTAGTTCACTCTCTCACAAGCAAAAAGTAGGCAGGGATGATCATGCAACTGGATATAGCCAAAGCTTATGATAAAGTGAATTGGATTTATATCAAAAAGATACTCGTAGCCTTTGGGTTTGATCACAATTTGGTCAGATGGGTAATGGCTTTGGTAACTACATCCATCTTTTCAATTTTAGTTAACGACTCCCCCTCTGAGATCTTCATTCCTTCTAGAGGCCTTAGACAGGGAGACCCGCTCTCTCCCTTTCTCTTCATCCTCATGATGGAAGGACTTGGGAGGGCTATCAGGCAGGCCAAGGACATGGGAAATATTAAGGGACTTCAAGTAACCGAGAATGGTCAGACACTTACTCACCAACAATTTGTAGATGGCACCTATTGAAAGGAATTCCCACAGTCAAATAAGCTTCTGCCTACAATCAAATCCTCAAAGTTTTTGCAGTGGCAATAGGTATGGAAGTTAATCTTTCAAAATCAATTTTTTTTCTTTAATACTAACATTGCTATTCCAAGAAATATCTCAAGGATCCTTGGTTTCCAAAGGGACACCCTACCCTCAAAATACTTGGGAGTGCCTCTCACGGATAGACTAATGCTTAAAAGAATTCGGGAACCTGTACTAAACAAGTTGCAGGATAAAGTTAAAAATTGGACCTTTAGAGCCTTGAACTTGGCTGGTAGGCTTGTTCTGACAAACACAGTTCTACAATCCATCCCGGTTTTCATGTTATCAACCCTTCCAGCTCCCAAAGGAGTCTTAGAGCAGATCAAGAATATTCGAAGATATTTCCTATGGGGCAAGGAGGAAACCACGAAGAAATGGGCCCTGCTTTCCTAGGAAAAAATTTGCAAACCCAAAAGCCATGGGGGTCTAGGCTTAGATGATTAGGAGATTCTTAGTAAAGTGCTAGGGGCCAAGCTTTGGTGGCGATGGTTGCAATAGCTAAAAACCCATTGGGCAAGGATCTGGAAAGAAAAATATGCCAGCTCTTGGCACACATATGATCACATAAGAATTTCTGAAAACATAAGGGGCTCTCACATCTGGAACAGTGCTTGGGATAATAGAAGCATAGTGCAACAACACAGTTTCTGGGAAATCAAAGAAGGTGATCCAGCACTCCTTTGGGAGGACAAACGGTGACAAGAACCAGTGCTATTAAAAGAGAACTTTTCAAGTCTCAAATAGGAAACAGATTCCCAAGGGTTAAACAAAGTAAGGGATTTCTGGGATATCTCACAGGTACAGGGAAAGTGGAGAAAATGGAGTAACATTGACTGCAGAAATAACAGCCTCATGACAATAGAAGTAGAAGCACTGAGAAGCATACTAAAACAAAGGATGATTAGAAATAACAACCTCATAACAATAGAAGTAGAAGCACTAAGAAGCATACTAAAACAAAGGATAATTTTGGTCATAGAGGGGCAGGATCAATTGAGATGGGGTAACAACAACAAAGGTACCTTTAATCTCAAGGAGGCAAAGAATATTCTCCTTGGGCTGGAGTCAAGTGTTCCAAAAAAATCCTGGCAACAACTCTAGATTTACCAAGGTTGGATGAAGATCAAGCTTTTTATGTGGCTAGTTCACCATAGGAAAATCTTGACATGGGACAATATTAGAAAAATGGGTGTTTTGGGTCCTTCCAGATGTCAGCTTTGTGAAGAGCAAGAGGAGACTATGGAGCACATTCTCAACTGTTGCTCGTACACCACCTGGCTATGGGATTCCTTTTCCAACATTTTCCAACAAACAGATAGGGACAAAGGGAGTATCACTAATACCTTAAATAAATGGAGAAGGATCTATTCGGAGAATGAGGCTCTTAATTTGGCCTAGGCTTTCACACTAGGATTCATTATTTGGAATGTGTGGAAAGAAAGAAACAAAGAATCTTCAAGAATCAAAAGTCAACCCCTCAGAAGCTTTATGATTTGATTTTAAAGCAGATCAGGGAAACAATGAATACCACGGTGCGCAATATCCCAGAGAATCCTCTCTCAAAAAAGGAGCTGATAACTCTCAGACTTCTGGGATTGCTAGAGATCATTCCCCAAGGGCTTGGAAAAAAGGATATGGCAATGTATGGAGAGAAAGATTTCTGGAACCCTCCTCTGAAAAACTATATGAAATTCAATATTGATGGCGCCTCAAAAGCCAACTCGCGAATAGGTAGTTTTGGAGGACTTTTAAGAAATGAAGAGGGAAGAATCATCTTAATCTTCCACGGCCATTTAGGTAAAGCAACCAATAACATGCGGAATTAATGGCTCTAGAGCAATGCCTCGAGATCCTGAGTCAAAATCGCAGCCCAAATGTCATTATAGAGGTAGAGTCCAAAATAACCATCAACTCAGTAAAAAGAATTAGTTGTGGTTCTAAACCGGAGAAAGTCTCAAATCATTGGAGACTAATCCAAGTTTATCAATGGATTGAAGCACACCTTCAAGGACTTTGTACTGTTAGTTTCAATCATGTACACTGAAATGATAATAAGCTTGCAAACATTCTGGCCACCCAAGGGGTGGACAATGTGGAGTGCAGGATGGAGAAGAAGTGCCAAGAAATTCCCCATAACCATTTAAAGGTGCTCTGCAATGAGCAAGTGGCAGAGGACATTGAAATGGTCCAATATTGAGGGAGGGTGTCATGCAGGAATGAAGTTCCCCCAGCCAATGCATCCTCTCCCTCTTAGTTTAGCTTTTCTCCCACAGTTTTTCCTTTGGGCGTCCCTGTTTCTCAAATGGATTCGAGTCAGAGATTTTTGCTTCATCAGGACAGTCTCGGATTCTAGGTCGATGGTAAGATCAGAAGCGGTGGGAATTTCATTCCTACAGTCACCGGAACTATTTTCCTTGCCGAGTTTGAGTGGAAAATTGTGCCACAACGGTTTTCCGATGATCGCACGAACCTTACATGGTAAGTGGTTTTACTTTTTTGGCTGCAATTCCATTGAGTATTCAACACGTGGCATTGGCTTGTTTTGTTTATCATCCTTCATCACAGATTAAAGTTCGGTTGTGTGGGGGGGAGCGATATGGCTCCTGGCCATTGGACCCAGGCACCCGGATCAACAGTTGGAAAAGAGCCGATAGTTTGGTGGGGTCAAGAGGATAGGCAAACCCTTTGGCGTGGTTTTTGAGGCAATGGATTTACGAAATCAACTCTTAAATGGGATCTCGCTGGTTGAGTTGACTGGTGGACGGTTGTGAGGTTTTTGTGTTTAGTAATGAACTGTTGGTCCAAAGCTCTTGGCTTTGCACGACTTATGTAGACTATGTAACCATATTTTGATTTAATGATATAGAAGGTTTTTCTCTTGCTACAGATAAAAAAAAAAAAAAAAAAACGATTACCATTACTTCCATTATGCATCAATGTCTGCAAATGTCCGAATGTGCTAGAAATGTAAAGGAAGATAGAATATGACAATTAAACTTAAATGACAGAGTCCTACTAGCAATTAATTAGCACATTATCTATTCATTACATAATAATAAAACAAATAATATTTTCCTACTAGTGATTACCAAGCACAAAAACACTACTTATATGTTTTCCTACTTTGATTATAAACATGGACGTATTTTCTCTGTCTAGAAGGCCTCACCACCCAGCCACCGATATGCAAACTACATCTAGAATCCCCCTCCAAGCTCTTCCAACTCCTGACAGTGAATAAAAGCATTCTGGTACCTTAAGCATCAAAACTATGGACAGCCTCAAGTCTCATACCCTTGTACTGTTATTCATGATCCTTTCCCATTGGCTAATTTGTCCAGCTCAAGGAAACTATCAACATCAAAGTCCTTGCTCTCTTTTTTTTCCACCCCCGAGGGTTCTATCATTTCCCTTTTTGAGGGAAAATATGGGAAACTGCTTGGAGTTATTTAACTTATTCTTCCAGTTCTTTTACAAATTGATCAAATTCTTTTAATTAATATTTTCTAGCTTCTCAGTCTTAATTCTTTAAGGATCGAGGTTAAACATAATAAAATTAAAACTGATAAGTAAAACTTGGTAATAAGTAAATGTTGGTGCCTCATTGGATGTTACAATTGATGAGTGAGTTGCTAAAGAAAATGCTCACAATGATTTTTGGTGTTTACTAAAATATCAACTAATGAAGTTGTCATTAACAATGAGAAAATGCTTGTATAAACACCATAGATATTAAGAAGAATGTTATGTGTAATAAAAGCAACAATTTATCAAATATTCTTTAAATATTAACCTATTATATCTTCATAACTAACACGATGTTTGAAATTCAAAATAAGTAAAGTGAAAATTATGAATGCTTAATGGGGGATTACATCCAATAAGTTGTTGTGTTGGTTAGGTAAAGAAACTCCAACAACTTACAATCTATATATGAAGCCTCTAGAATTACTCTTTTACATACCTACATTATTAAAAAAAATAAATTATTCTATCACAATTATAAAGCTAAGAAACAATGTATAATACTCCAATTTATTTCTTGAAATTACAATGTAATTTTTCTTAACATATTAAAATTTCAAGAGTTTCAAATATTAAAATTGTCATACACAAATATAACATGGCATCATAATTTCAAAAATATAAAGTTCTTTACAAATAACAAAAAAATATTATTATAAAAATCATATTTTTTCAATTGTAACTTTTATATAATAATAATAACTGAATTTAAAATTACACATTAACTAAATTATAAAATAATAATAAAAAATATATATATATACCATTCTTCTTTCCACTTTAATTAAAAAAAAAAATTCAAATTATAAATTAAATTTAAACTAGTTTTATCAAAAAAAAACCATAATCTTCAATTAAATTTAAATTAGATAATAAAAACATATCTTAAATGAAATTTAAATTAGTTTAGAAAAAAATAATTATTAAATAAAATTAAATTAGTTTAATCAAAAAAACATATCTTAGAAAAAGTGCAACTTCCAATTCTAAGAGACACCTGTCCCATCATTATTCGCGCTACTTGGTACCTCGGAGTGTGGTGAAAAACCTTTGGACTCGTAGTACAAACTAAAATAAACTATAAATTAAATTTAAATTAATTTATAGAAAATACATATCTTAAATTAAATTTAAATTATTTTATTAAAAACCTACCTTTTAAAAAGTACCGCCTTCAAATTCTAATAGTCATGATTCGTGCTCCCTAGTACCTCCATTGCCATGAAAAACCTTTTGGACTAAAATAAGTTTATTTACTAATTACAACAACAAACCGTGTGAAAGGCAAGGCTGAAATGTTAGGAGCTGAATGGTAAAGTTTTAATGATTTATACAAAGTTTCAATTATTATTAAATAACTTCCGCATGGAAATATCAATGGATACCTTCCGATCTCATGATTACTCTACAAGAAGAAAAATTAGTTAACTAATAAAAACCACGACATAATTTTTAAATAATCAACCAATAAATTAATTTTGTTTTATAGAATTAACCTTAAATGTTGCATGTTAATTTTTCGTCAAATGCAAAAAAATTTAAGATCAACGCATCTACCCAATGCGTCATACCCTGGGGGCGGCGATAATAACTAGTAAAATTCAAAAAGAAAAGCTAAATTAATTAATTCAGATTACTGGAAATTAATGTCATTTAATCAACCAATCAATTGGAACTGTCGTATTCTCTCCCCTCAAAAAAATATGCCCTCACTCCCTGACATTGATGGATTTACTATGTGTCATGATGGATTTACTATATGGTATATTAAGGTTTTTTCATCACATGATGGAGTGGTATGTTTTTTTGTGATTTTTTAAAAAAATTTTGTGGATTTTCGTACATTTTTCCGGTTTATCTTTTCTAAAATTTAGCTAGAATTTATTGAAATCACAAAATTGATGAGTAAATCTTGCACATTAAAAGTGGCCTAGGGATCTTTAACATTATTGAAGTTAAAACATTATTTTAAATAATACAAATCAAAATTTCACCTCAAATTTTTCCACCAAATTCCAACACTAAAAACTACAAAAAAAAATCACATCATAAACAACTCCATTATAATCATTTTCATCTTCTTCATTCCTTTCGATTGAAACAGGGAAAATGTTCTTACAATGCTCAATAGTTTCTTTTTAACCAGTTTAATGACTACATCCTATTATAATCATTTTCATCTTCTTCATTCCTTTCGATTGACACAGGGAAAATGTTCTTACAATGCTCAATAGTTTCTTTTTAACAAGTTTAATGACTACATCCTCTGATAAATTACAAAGTAAATTACACAGTCCATGGAAGATGTGTGGCTATACGCAGTAAGGGATTTGTCAATGTGAAATGTTTCCATCCTCGTCTAAGCCCTCTTCATAACATGAAAGAGTAAATGTGAAATGTTTCCATCCTCGTCTAAACCCTCTTCATAAGGGTATGTATCATATATAGAAGAATATCAAATATCAATGATTACATCTTTCTCCCTTCCTCACACGTAAATTCACGGGTACAAATGATATTGATGACTCTCCGGCAATATGAGAAAACTTAATCTACAGCTTCTGTGAAATATCTTTTTCTTTTTGGTAGCCGATTCCTTTCATACAAATTACTTATACAAAGAAATTATTTCTTAGTCAACAAAATTTTGTCAAATGGAATAAAATAATTTATAGCTTATTTATTATGAAATCCGAATCAACAATATAATTTAATATTTTAAGTTTTCTGACTTCTGAATTAAAAATATTTCCTTTATAAATTATTTCTTTTTGAAATACCAAATTTAATTAATTATATTTATTATAAAATTAGATTTTATAGAAACTAAAACTATATTCTAATATTATAATGATTATATATTTTGTTTTATTTTATTTTTTGTGTTAGATGTATTTGACTTTTTCTACGTGTCAAATGTTCCCATTGTTCTTTCTATAAAATGCTTTTATAATCAAATAAACAATGTAGTGAATCAGTCTATTGTATTAAGTCAAGTAACTGAAAAGATACATTATTAGGGTATTTGCGAACCTTTATTGAAATTATGTACTTAAGTCAAATAACAGAAAAGATACATTATTAGGGGTATTTGCGAACCTTTATTGAAATTATATACTTAGAGTTTTTAATAAGTAAGAATACAAATAATTATTAATAAGACATTTAATTACAATAATTACGGGAATAGACGATGAGAAATAGAAATATTATAATTTATTGAATATTATTGGTTTTCATGCATTTTATCTATATAATTTTAATAGAAATACTCTTGTCAATATATATGTAAATTTTACTACTTGGTACACATTTGTGTGTTTTTACTATATAAATAGTTATTTTTTGTTTTAGGCTCATATCACTGGGTAAAAATGTTGTATGATTGTGGCATTCGATTTTATGTAGTTTTTCCCTATTAGAATTTCTATCATTTTCTTATATTAAATTTTATAGTATTTGGTTTTATAATTTTATTTTGATTAGATGTCACACTATTAGGCTGTATTATTATTTATATATATTTCATGTCATATGCCTTTCACGTTAGTGTCATCCACACATAATACTGGAAACCATTAATCTAGATTTGGATTGTTAATGGGATGGGGAATGCAATATTAGAAAGATATAATAAGATGCAATAGGATAAGTAGAGCAATAGGGTAGAAATGATGTTCTATTATTTAACGGTAGTGTGGAAAACATTGAAATAACCATAACCATACAAATATAAAAAGATGCTTTTGGGTACTTGTATTTATAAGATAATATGAAAAAAATATACTCATTTGAAAATGTTCATATAAAAGCATTGAAACTATATTTTACATTGATGAGAAAAAGCTACAATGTATTTGAAAAATGGAAAATAATTATAGAACAATTAAAAAAAAATATAAAAGGCAGAAAAATAAAATAAATAAGGGAGACGATGATATAGAACAAACATAATACCATATTGAAAATATTGAAAATAAGTAAATATTCATGGACCTCTCCACGAGAGAAACCTTCACGCACATCTCCTAGAGAGAGATATAATCGTAACATAATAATATCACTTAACAAAACATTATAGAATCTAGAAATTCTATAAATAGTTCCTCTCAAGCAAGATCGTAATCTATTATGTTCCCGTGACTAATGAATAGAAATTGATTAGTTGGCCTTATTTCATAAACAAGATCTTTTTACATTAACTACCCACCCACTAAATAATGATATTTATTCAAAGAAGATGTTATTGTGCATTAATTAATATCTCATCATTAACAAAAAGGACAATACTTAAGTTTAGAGTAGGGATGCATAATGCCTCCCCTTTAAGAGAAGGATTTTAATCAAAAGTGGAGGTCTCAGAACTCACGCAAAAATTTTGCTCATTCCTATATGGTGTTACCTTGTTTTGTATCCTTTATCTTTATCTCAACTTATTTAATTTTTGTACTAGTGAATTCAATATATTTATATGGAAAAACTGACCTTAATAGTAACCATATGGATCCCTCTTTATCATGTGTTGGAAGCTTGATATGAAATTAGCAATTTTCCTCAACAATCCTCTTCAAAAAAGATGCATGAAATAAAGGTCAATATTGGATTTCGACCAATACCTAATCAATAAAGAACTTTTCCAATGTGATAAAGTATCTAATAATTTCATGTTCTAGCTGCTACAACAACCCTCCTCAATTTTTCCTAGTGTCATGAGCCTCAAAGGAATGAGAGGACTGCCTTGTCAAATTAACACAAAAGTCACATTGCAAAGCATATATAGAACTTGTAATCTATGATCACATTTGTAATGACTTGAGATAATGGAAGAATGATTATATGTTTGAATAAGTCCATTTGGCCAGTCTATCAATACTGAGCGTCATTAAGCATTAGTGCAATAGCACAAACAAACCCTATAACTCTTTAACCTACTTAGATTACCCACAGACAAAGGTTTCAACTTGGTTTTATTTACAGGGTTTGGTTTTTAGAAGGCAGTTAAGCATGCCATGTAGCCACAAAGCAGCATTATAGTGCCCCATAGACCATCTTCCCAATGCTACTACCTTAGACTTTCACTTGTAACTTAGTTTTTAGCCTTTAAATGCTTGCATAACACCCTATTATTTGAAATCAAGAATTAATGATAAGCGGGGGATGAATTAGTAATTATATAAATTTTCAGTTATTTAAATAATAATTTATTAATATCCAAGTCATTCAGAACAATAAAAAAATTATCATCACATATGTGTATAGAGTTTTAATGTGGAAACCCTTTCGAGAGAAAAAACCACAAAATCTTTGTTTGTGTTATGATATAAAATATGAGCTCCAACTCAGTTTACATCAATCTCTGTGAGAAACTACTCACATGAGGCTTTAACCCCCTTGGTTCAACAAGCTTTAACATGCTTGGAAACTACCTTAGATCTTTGCAAACTTCAATCCCCTTTTTCTAGTATAATATATGCTTTCATGGAATTTTCAAACTAATTAATCTAGCTCCGTAAGCCACTTTCGTTTATTCTCTATCGAATATCATATACAACTCCTTGGCTTTTAACACATTTCTCAATGTTTTGTAGGCATGCTCTACCTCAATCTGCAATGCTAATCTTTGGAATTTCACTAGTTATTAGTCTTTGTTGCATGCGTCTTGCATAATGATCTCCTCCTACCTTTCTCATTTACACCCATATCCATATTCCTTGCTTTTGTTCTTTTCTTTTATGTAGCATACACATCAGTCAAGAACTATAGTATCTCAACTCCACAAAATAGTAAAGATAAGTAAGTTGAATTAATTTTTCATCGCTCAAGAGAGTACTTCATCTCCAATCTTGCACACATCTAGCCCATGGAATTGCATTTCTATAACCTTGGCTCTATTTCTCAACTACAAAGTCTCAAATCTCATCAACAATACTTACCCCCTATAGTCTCACATGCAGATATCCATCACAACTCACCATAATATTATACCCTCTATTATCCATAGTAATCCAATATTAAAAAATGAAACGAAATCTTTTTTTAATTTGTAACTAGAATTCAATGCCAAATTGTTACCTTTTTATGTGCTTGGGCAAACAAAGTTCATTTTTTAATATGACATGAACTATGACAAAATGCCTTCAGACTGAGAGTTCTTTACTCCTATTCAGGTTTAGTCCTTCTCATGGTTGTATCTATGCCAATTACCCTGAACACCCAAGCTCCCAAAAATTATTACAATTCAACTCCATTTCCATGGCTAAATAGAATTTTGAGAATTCTATAACATAGGAAGTTGTTTCCAAACACCACCAATTGGCCCAACTCTTGACACTAACCCACATCATTGGCTCGTGACATCTATTTCATCATGATGACATCACCTTTCCATGCGACATCCTTTGAGAGGTGCCACATGTCACATGGACTTAGCACTTTTGGCCATGAAAAAACATCAAATTCACCTACCACTTATCACTTGCATATGGTGCCACATCATCACCTCAACTCAGTCAATTCCACTTTAGTGATTACATCATCTTTCCATGTCACAAATTTGTACAAATAAGATAAATTTGGTTTAGGCCTTCTCTCATGTTAGATTTGAGAAATTTCTCTTAAGGTTGAAAGCTGAACTACAACTGAACCTTTCCACCACATGGAACGATATTCCTAAGTCCATTTCATGACCCTTTTACGTCTTCATCATTGAATAATGAAATTGGCATGAACAAATTGGTGATCTCAAACTTCCTGATTGACTTGAATACCGTAGTGACCCTGAACAAATGTAAATTTTGACCCTTTTTCGGTGTGTACTTCTTATTTCCTCTCAAGTAGCACAAACTTTTTAACTTTCTTTACAAGAAATTTCAACCTAATTTCAAGTTTTAGTATCTATGCACCATTTAGGATACTTTCCAAGTGTGATACAATGTTAGAAATGTCTTTCTAGGGCCTCTTCAAATGTGCCATTTTCGAAAGCATCTAGAAAACCTCCATGGGGAAAAGGTATCTTCAAAGCCTAAGCCATTTGATAAACATAGTTACAAATCTTTTTCATATTCATCACTTATCCTTATACTATGATGGTTCTCAACTAAGGATTTTAGCTACCAAAACACTCCCCCTAATCTTTGCTACTATTTGACCATCTCCCTTGATACAATCATCTCATCTTATGATTGGATCAGAAAGGTTTACACTAATGCATTGAGGTTGAAATCAAGGCCAACACAACAATGATAACAATCTCCCCCTATGGAATTAATGAAAAAATGTTCCAAACATGATTATGAAAAATTGTGGCAACAACCTCATCACACAAAAATACTCCACCTTATACCAATCAACTAATGCTTCTGTACATCCACGCTCCCCTTAACATGGTATTTTCCATGGTTGATTCCATATAGTGCCTTGTTGAACTGCTCCCCCCGAGAGTGAAGCCACCTATGTTTGAGCTTTGTTTCTTCTCCCCAATTCGTACATTTTTTGTGACCTTTGCGTAAAACAATCTTCTCCCTTTGCATTCCAACATTCGATGTTTGGGAATTTGGTCTTCTTCCCCTTTGTCATAAACAAAAAGGGATATGAAAAACTAACATATCTACCCCTAAGATAATTTCCTCTCTTAAAAAGACACTTAGTGCCTCACAACTCTTACTACATATATACAAACAACATAGAAAACTCAACATTGTCACATACTTATCCTGCAGTGTACTTGATAGGCTGCTTTGGAAAGAAAGTATATACTATTTCTTAAACACTGTGAGTCATTTTAATGAAGGAGAAATCACTCCTGTTTTTATCTAATATAGTCCAAAGGTTCCCTAGGAAATGACTTTGTAAAATTATCTCCAACCTATTCATTACTTGCCACATATTCCAATCACATACCAGTTAACAACTTGATCTCTTAAAAACTGATATTTACTTGGGATATGTTTTATCTTTAAATTCTAATAGGGTTCTTGGAAGAACTTATGGAACTTGTGTTGTCAGACATAATGGGGATTAGTTCACCAACTTAATCCTTTATATATTTCAATGTCTACTTCATCCACATAATGTGGCTATAACAAGTAGTTGCAGCTATGTACTTAGCTTCATCTATTGAAAGAGAAATGGAATTTTGCTTCTTAATTACACATGACACTAAACAATTCCCCAAGAAGAAATTTGCTGCATTAGTGCTTTTCCTGCCATCAATAATACTAACCTTAAATCATTAGTATAGGCCATTAGAGTGAAATATTTACCTCATTCCATACCACATACCATAATTTATCATGGCCTGAAGATATTTGAATATTATCTTGAAAAAATTAACTTGACTCTCAAATTTTCTCGAAATTTGTCCACTAGACCTACTACTTACATTATATTAGGTCTTGAAGTAGTAAGATAAATTAAACTTCCAATAATAGATTTGTGATTAATAGTAGGAGACCCATCCTCCTTACTAAACCTACACCTTCCCACCATATGTGTACATATAGGTTTGCAATAATCCATTCCAAACCTTTTCAATGTTTCCTTTAAATACTAGGCTTGAGATATTAAAATACGTTTAGCTGATTAAGCTGTATATAATCCAAGGAAGAAGGAAAACTTTCCTAGCATGGATATCTGAAGCTCCTTTTGTAATGCCTCAACAAATTCATGTCCTATCTTGTCCAAATTTCTTCCAAAGATTAGACCATCAATATAAATAAAAATGATTAGAAAATTATCATTTTCACAATTCATGAATAATTTTCTATCTGTTGTTCCTACTTCAAGTCCTGTTGTAGATACTTGTTAATCCTAGCATATCAAGCCCTTAGAGATTACTTTAACCCATATAATGCTTTCCTCAATATATAAACCTTTTTTTTCATATTTTGAGCGTTGAAATCCTTCTGGTTGTTCAATGTATACCTCCTCTTCAAATTATCCATTGATAAGTGTTGTCTTAACATCGATTTGATTAACTTTAAAGTTATTGTAACAAAATAAATACCAAGAAAAATATAATGGCTTCAAATATAGCTATAAGAGCAAAGGTTTTCCTAAAATATATACCTTTTTCTTGGGCGTAGCCTTTGTAGAGTAATTTATCTTTGTTTATAACCACTTGAACAACTTTCTTAAACTTATTCTTGAACACCCATTTTGAGCCAATGATATTCTTATCCTTTGGCATAGGAACCAAGTAATATTTTTTTTCTCTGATTGATCCAATTCTTCATTCATTTCCTTAATCCAACACTTGCCTTCACCTCTCTCATGCAAATTATTTTTCTCTTTTTATGACAAGAGTGAAAGATTTACTTATCTAGGACTTCCTATAAATATCCTTCTATTTTGTACACCAAGATCCTTTCTTCCCACTATCTAGCTCCCTAGATATTGCTTCTACACATATCTAGATGGAACTTTACATTTATGAGATGATATTTGTAAATAGTCATATTCTTCTTCTTTTATATCCTTATCTTCTTATCCCTCCATTTATTTGATTCCTTCAAACTTATATACAGAATCCCCATCCACATATCATTTCTCATGAATCTTAGCTTTATGGTGTACATGTTCATCCACTCTAACATCAATGCATTCTTGAATCCTCTTTGTCCTTTTGTCGTAGTACCTATATCCATTACTTTTGAATCCATACCCACTAAAAATGCCTTCATTTGCATGAAAATCAAACTTATCAATAACTTTTTCATTCTTTTTGATATAACAATTTCTCCCAAATACATTAATGTGTTTGTTAAGGATCATTTTCCTTTACATAGCTCATAGGGGGTCTTATCACTATTTAGCCCGAGTTGAGTTATGTTTTCCAGGTAGTCAATAACTTGAGCTGTCACCTCAAAAGGTGTTTGCAACCTTTCCTATGTCCATCATGGCCTTGACCATGTCCTGAATAGTTATGTTGTTTCTTTATATCACTCCGTTAATGAGGGGTTCTTGCAACAAATTATAGCCTCCTAATCTTGGCTTCTTCCAATAATTCTTCAAATTTCTCTGAAGTGAATTCACCTCCTCTTTTTTATCACATACAGTTTAACTTTAGATCTTCTTCATTCTCGACCTAAGCCCTAAATATTTTTAATTTTCTTAAGGATTTTGATTTATATTTCAATAGTATAATCCATGTAGCTCCAATGAAATCATCAATAAAAAAATTAAAATACTTCTCACCTCTTGTACTTTGTGCTCTAGTTGGACCACATAAATCTATATGTACCATCTCTAAAGCTCTGGATGACGAATACCCCTTCATCTCAAAACACACTCTCATTTTTTGTACATTTACAAGATTTGCTTATAGGAATATCTAGATTTGATAATTTTCATAATCCCCTTACTACCTTTTTTTGGTGACCTTCACTAAACTGTCAAAGTTAACATGACCCATTCTTATATGCCACTGTTAGAGTCAGTCTGGTCAAGTCCTCCATCAGGGATCAAAACTCTTTATGCATTTCATGATTAGGTGTCCCGCTCCACTCTTCTAGTTGCATTTCGCTAGGGACATGCCATAATCTGATGGAGAAATCATGCTAGTCATTTTCCCTCATGTTTGGCCCCTGCTGGTTCAGGTCTTGGTCCATAATCACTGAAATTCATAATAGTCAAGGTCTGGTCCTATTACAGGACAAAGTCATTTTTTATGATTGTTTCTAGGAAACCATCAAATTGGTCTTTGAAAAGACATGTCCAGAAACAAGCCATGCAGGCCAGGGGGAGACCTTATCTAGCTATGGTCCAGAAAGCTTCATGATCACCTGAAGAGACATCGACTCTTCATCAAAACTCTGTTTTGAAGAAAAGTCAAACATGGTCATTTATGACAAAATTTTCGAAAATGCACAAGTTGATTTTTTAGATGTAGTCATGGTTTCTATGGCCAAATTTCCAGTCACAAAGTCCCCACAAAGAAATGCTGAAAATCCCATCATGAGAGCCAAAATTTCAGAGAAAAATGAAAATCAGGGTGTTTTAAAAGTCAAGGAAAAAAGTGCAAAACACAAACATTTGAAAGTGGGTTTTCAAGGAAGAAAAAATAAAACCCATCTCCTCCAAGGCTATAAATACATGTTTTTCCCAAATCAAAGCCATTGTGCTCTTGCAAGACTTGGAGAAAGCATTTCAAAGGTGAGGAAGCCAAATTGTGAGCGTTTGGGGGAGTGGGAGTTGGATTTCGAGGGCGCGGCGTACACAACAAGGAGCGCGGCACACACAGAGGGTGTGATGCACATGCAGCCAACCCGTAGTGGGAAATTTACAAGGGCGCGACGCACACCCAGCGCTCGGCGCACTGGGATTGGCGTGCGACACACACAGCCAGGGGCATAAAAAATTGCCAAACCGCTTCAAATCTTGGTGAAGGCTAGCAAAACAAGAGGTAGGCCCTGTGGACACATCTTTTCCATCAATTTTGTCATTGATATGGTGTTTATGAGATGTTTAAATGTCACCCAAAAGCATAAGGTCAAACATGAAAAAAAAAAAAAAAAATCACCAAGAAAACGATGGCTAGGGTTGCAAAAATGAGATGATAGCACCAAGGTTTCACTCCACTTCCCTTTCCCCTCACGCATCATCTTTCTCATCTCCCCTTGACCATTTTTCCGAAGAACCCCACCGTAAAACCACTACATAACCCTTTCCCTATCCCCTGCAAGCAATTCATGGTGAAATTCTGAGCGTGCGACGCACACATAAGGAGGCACGGCGCACTCATTGTGCGTGGCACATTGGGAGCTGGTTCATAGTGTAAAGATGCCACAGGCATGGCGCACTCTAAGCGCTCGGTGCACTGGGAAATGCGCGTGACGCACAGAGATATAAGTCTAGAAAACCACCAATTTGCCTAAAATTTTGTGAATGCCTATCAAACTTGAGAGTAAACAAAAGAAGACACAAAGAAATCAAGCTCCTGGGGTTTTTGCTACAGTAACAGTGTTGTCAAAGTGTTCTCCTACCCTACCCCTATCACCATTTTCCTTGTATCATTTTCCCCTTATCATCACCCTAACACCACTGTAATCATATTCCTTTTCCCCCTCCTCCTATGACTCAAAAACAAAAACCCAAACGCTACCAAAATAAATTCAAACCCTACCCCATCAATAACATACCCAAAAACACTCCCAAATCCCTGATAAATTTCTCCTTTTAAACCCCTATTCCCCTTTCATCATTCCCCTCCTAACACTCCCTGTTTTATTGTCCGCTTGGTGACATATTTTCAGAGCATCTATCCGTTTCATTAGATTCATAGGGCAACATAAAACTCAGGGTACAAGCAGCAGTAATGGCATCAGAAAATTCATCAGAGTATGAAGAGGGGACCCACAGTGACACATCTTCAGGAGAGAGGGCCCATAGGAGACATCACCGAAGTGGCAGACATCTTAGAGATGAGCCAAACACCCTCATTGAGCTGCAGGCATGCCCGATTTCCATGTCTTGTTTCGAGCACTTGGCATGTTATGGACTTTTTCAAAGGGTGGCAAATGTCAGAGTCCATCATGAGTTGGCCCGCCTTTCTACACTTCATCTACAGGGAGGTCAATCCGTCCTGGCTGGGGTCACTTTCACCTTGACACCAGAAACCATATCAGTGGTAACCGGAATACCAAACATTGGAGAGCAGTGGCATAAGAAAAAGAAGGTGGAGAGGCATCATTATGAGCCTTACATCAAGAACAGCTGCTTGAGCCAGCTCACCAGAGTTTTTCCATTCAGATTTTTGAGAGATGAGTATGCCCCACCCATGAGATTGATCATGAAGTATTTCAGTTGCGAGGGGAGGTTTTCACGCCTTTATGCATATCACATCAGGTTGCTCATGCACTTCACCCAGGTGTGGATGATGAGCCTCCCATTTTTCATTTGCAACAACATTGAGAAGATGAAAAACTTCATGCAGCGCAAGACCCCTTGATAGCAGCTAAACAATGTCTATCATTTTGCTCTCATCCGGATTTTGGTGGACCATCAGTAAGGATTGCAGGGTATTTCTTGGGAGGACTTCATCTCCCGTGATTTCTTCAGTACTCCACCGTTGGTATCAGAGGCAGAGCATGAGGTGGGGGGTCCTTCACATCAATTTGAGTGCCATGAGACTGCCACCGTGCCAGCATACATCACATACCAGAAGGGCAGTAGACCGTTGTTCGCGGCAGCAAAGCGAGTGTTATCTCCACCTGGGGCGGAAGGGGCCTGGCTTCCGATATCAGCACCACAGGAGAAGGGTAAGGGCAAGGAGCCAGTGCAGGAGGAGGGTCCATCAAGTGCACAAGAGACTGGTGTCATCCTCATTCCAGATGAAGAGACAGAGGCAAAGAATCCCAAACTTAGGATGATCATTCAGGAGGAGGACACAGAAATCAAAGACTTGATACTCAATTTCGAGAGGGTCAGATGGGTCATCAAGTATCTGGAGCAGAGAAACAAACAGCTTGAGGACCAACAGATGATCATGGAGCTGCAAAGCATTTGTGAAAACTGACAAGCTGTCCAGCAGAGAGGGATCGAGCTCACTACCTTGGAGTAAGAGATCAACAACGACCGTGAGTCTTGGTTGGATCGGGTCAATCTACACTTGAAGCAGTGGTTGGATAAAGTTAACAAGGAGAAAGACATGTTGAGGCACATGACTCATCACTATACGGCCCGAAACATGAGTTGCAAAGCAAGAATAAGGAGCCTATAGGCAAAATTGAGCAAAGCAACAAAAGAGGAAAAGGAGGCAAAGGAGGCAAAGGAGCAAGATCAGCTTCAAACCTTGGCTGAGGCTTCCTTGGCATAGAATAGCACTTCATAGGGAACCTCCATCTCATATTTATAAAATGTGGGCAAATTTTGGTCATAGACAATTTTTTTGGAGACAAAACAGTAAATTCTTCCCTATGCATTGCGCCATTGGCGCGATGCTATTATATGGCTCTAATCGAGGAGTGGATTACATATTTGGATTCAGCATCGAAAAATACGACTACTGGTGTTCGGGTAAGAAATTTTGATAAGATCTGGGCCTCCTAAAGGTCAAAAAAATCCAAAAATGGCCTCTCTGCCACTTATTTGACACACAGAAAGCAGTCTTGGGAGAATGATGATTTGGAGGGTTAAATGAGCACCAAATTTGGAAATTCCAGTGGCTTTAGCAATTACACAGGACAGGCTTTCCAACAAGCCCACTTAGGCACATTTTGGACACCCATAAGTGCCCCAAAACGGGCTCTAAAGTGGCGCAATGCACAGAGAATTTGGCGTGGCGCACAGAGGAAAAAACTGCCAATTTGCTCCCGTTTTGCGAAATTTCGGGTTGCGACTCCTCCAAGTGGGCCTGGTATCTACACTTTGGTTTTTTGGCACCAAAGGCGGCATTTGAAGAGTTTTCTCTCCATATGGGCATCTATCCAAGTGGCAAAGGAATGCAAAGGGTCACCCCAGCCAAATGTCATGCTTCAGAGCGCTGCACCTATAGCTGATGGTTGGCTCTCCATCTCCATTTCGAAATGATTTGAGTAAGTTCCCAACCCCTGGGCATTCTATCTCTTCCTCACACATTTTATATATTGTATGCAAGTTATTTGCAAAGGGTTGGTTGGCTTGTAACTTCTGGGAGACTGTGGGAAAGAAACTTTGTTTCTATACTTTATATTCTTACAGAGAATTAATGAAAGGCAGCGGCTCTGTTTCATGAGATTCATGTGGTTGCGAGTGTAGAAAATGTGTCTCTTATGTTTCATATGTATTTTTTTATGTTTCATAGTTTCATTTCATATTCATTTCTGGTGAAATTTTTCGAATGAGATTAGGTAGAATTCAATTTTATTGCTCTACCTGTGGGAAAATTTCATGTGCAGTGTTTCATTGTTTTGTTGAAAAGGATTCATGTTGTCGATGCCCTTTTCAACTCCTTAATCAATCTCTCCATTTCTTTGTTATGTTCCATAGTTTCATTTCGTATCCATTTCTGGTGAAATTTTTTGAATGAGATTAGGTAGAATTCAATTCTATTGCTCTACCTGTGGAAAAATTTCATGTACAGTGTTCATTCTTCTGTTGAAAAGGATTCATGTTGTTCATGCTCTTTTCACCTTCTTAATCAATCTCTCCATTCTGCCACAAACACATCCCAGAACACTATTCATTCATAAATAGTGGCTCCATAACATCCCAGAAACACAGTCATTCATAAAAATCACTCCTTATTTTCATTTCCACTTACTAGCCTAAGATAAATTGTTCGTTTGAAAGTCATCTCAGTCCTTTTCGTTTATCTATTCACTAAGTGTGACTCGGAGATAGCCCTCTCCTCTTCTGGTAGGGCTAGCTACCAAATTGAGCGTGGTTTGTGGTTACCTTGAATTTTTCCTTCTTTCAGCCTAAGGTGGATTTAGGTGCTAACATAGTGGCGACCATACTTGGGAATGACTAAGTTTAAATCAAATCCTCTTGTTTCATAATAATTATAAGCTTCCGGATGATGAGCTTAGGATTGGAAAGGTTGAGCAAGTTGGTTGTGTCCTGTGATTTTTCTCAATAGTACGCTAGCTTCGAGACGATATACCAAAGCCAATCCAGACCTAGATCCTCCTCATATCTACGAAAACCCCAATTTGATCCCCAGACTCCTTCGTCAAGAAAGCACCATAACTCCCGTGTTCAAATCCCATTCTTGTCCCAACATTTTTGAGTATCTTGAAGAGCTTGAGTTTGACGAATAGTTTGAGATATCTTTGTTTGAGTCTAAATAAGAAAGGGTTGTTGATTATACTGTCCCCAATCCGCAATTTCTTGTAGACCTCGAAACAGAAAGAGCTAATAGATTAATTTATAATTGCATTGCAACACAGCCCCAAAATCCAATTGCAAGCCCTTTGCAAACTGTGCACACTCCTCCAACACCTCCAAGGCAAAATCCACCAAGAATGATGGCTGCCTATTTTGCACCCCTTGTTCTACCCCAAATTCTAGATGATATGCCAACGGATTATCAAAGTAAAATCCCGTTTTTTGATGGCACTCCTAACAGCATTACTGCTCAGCAACATGTAGACAAAATGGCAGACTTCTGTGAACTTTATGAGATCGATGCAGAGAACGTGGCAATGAGGCTCTTTGTACAAACATTTGCAGGTGATGTGAGGAAATGGTTCGAAGGTTTGACAGCTGCAAGTATCACTACCTTGGCTGAACTACAAACACAATTTTTGAACTGGTGGGAAGTGAAAAAGAATCCCCTTGAAATTCTGTCCGAATACGAGAAAATCAAGAGAAACGCTGGTGAGTCAGTCCAAGATTATTGCATGAGATTCAATACAATGTATAATGAGATTCCATATGATATAAGGCCACCCATGGGACTAGCAATGATGAAGTTTCCAGATGGTTTTGATGTTCACATGGCGTACCGATTAAGAGAGAGGGAACCGGCCACAATGGAAGACATGCAAAAAATTGCGGTCAACATTGAGGAAAATCTGTTGGCAAAAAGATCTAGAGCAAAAGCAGAGAAGAAAACCACTGTGAAAGAAGAATCTTCTTCAATGGATCAGATTCTCAGAAAGGTAGAGAAGATGCTTGAAAGGGTAAAACTTGACAAGCCAGAATCACAAGTTAGGAATCCTAACTTTCGTGGTCAGCAGCAACCACAATATAGGATAAGACGGAGAGATCAGCGAACTCAAGAGTTGACTGCACAATAGTCGGTACAAACACCTTTGCAGCATAATTTTATAGATGGACTAGAGTCAGATGAGGACGAGAATGTAATAGGTGAAGAAAACCATCTCTTTACTCCAGATGAGTTGCCTACTTACATTACTGAAGAAGAAGAATGTGCAGTGAATTCAGATGCACACCAAGACACTGATTTTATTCTAGTTAGCGACACTGTGTTGGAAGAAGAATCAGAGGAATATCAAAGGGGGTACATGAATGCTCTGTCTGCACAAAAACAACGATATTCACTTAGAAATAGAGATGTTCTGGCCAAACCAATTCAGAAAAAGGAGGAGGGTGAAACAACAAAAAAGGATTCATCAGCTACACAAAGAAACGGAAAGGAGGCGGTTGGTCTGGAGAGCAACAAATCAAAATTAGCAGAACAATCACAACAACTTGCCACCTCAAAGGAAAAGGAAAGGAAAGAGATCCCAGTAAAAGAGGTAGAAAAAAACTCCCACTTTTAGCCTAGAGAATGAGGTTTCTAAGTTAAAGGTATCAATCCCATTGATTGAAGTAATGAAGAACAACAATTATAAAGGAAAAATTTCTAAAATGTTGAATTTGGACCCAATGTCCGACATGGTAAATGTAGAAGATGATCAGCCTGAAATGATTTTTGGACCAGCAACGAATGGTGGGTCTCCTGACAGCGATGTTCTACCCTTCTATATCAGTTTACGATTGCATGATTTTATGTTACACAATGCCATGTTTGATTCCAGAGCTTCTCACATTCTCATGCCCAAGGATATCATGGATAAGCTTGGTCTGGATATCACTCGGCAATATCATGATCTCTATTCATTCGATTCCAGCAGAGTAAGGTGTATAGGTCTCATCAAAGACTTAGTTGTGAGTTTGGATCAGCTTCCTATGAAAAATGTTCTGATGGATGTGGTGGTAGCAAATATTCCTCTAAGGTTTGGCATGCTTCTTTCTAGGTCTTGGGTAGCGAAATTGAAAGGGACACTACAGCTGGATTTCTCCTATGCAACAATCCCGGTGTATGGACAAATGAGGAAGTTGTATCGGGAACAAAAAATGAAATATATGATCACAAGCAAGGAGAAGCCTATAAATCATCCTATTAATTATGTACATACAGATTTAGAGTCTTTTGTTTTGTTTTCTGATAGTTTAAATGAGATAGATAGTCAGATAGTAGAAGTAGGTGACATACCGGAAATAATAGAAAATTTCAGAGAAATTTTGAGAAAAGAAAGACAAGAAAAGCAGGAGAAAGTTGGGCAATCATCTAAAAGTACTGGACAGCAAGCAGACAAGGTACGACAAACCGATTTCCAGCACTTACAAGAGGAGGAAGAAGGCTTGTGGACCATGGATTTTGATGGAGTAGTAGGGAATGATGGCGCTGGAATCGGAATTTGGGTACGCAGTCCTTTCTCCACCCCAAACAAAGTGCCTAGCAGCGTGAGAGTTTTCTCTTACAAGCTGGCCTTTGAATGTTCAAATAATGAAGCTGAGTATGAAGCCCTGATTGTTGGCCTGAAGATTCTTAGAAAGCTAAATGCAAAAGGATTTCGGTATGTGGCGACTCCGAGTTGGTAATAAAACAGGTCAGAGGTGAGTATCAAGCAAAACATCCTAGGATGCGGGCCTATCGTAATGCAGTTTTAGACATCTTGAAGTTATTTTCAGAATACACCTTGACATGTGTGCCTCGTATACAAAATAGTATTGATGATGCTCTTACGAAGGCAACAAACAGCTTGAAGATCCCCATGAACTCCAGCAATAAATTTGAAATCCATGTCAAGCACTGTCCAACCATTCCAAACAATCAACGACATTGGCAAGTGTTCCAAGACGATGAAGAGATTAAAGATTTTCTGCTCAATAAAGGCATGTTCGAAGAAACCTCAATCGATGTGGAAAATGATGAGGACAAAGGGAATGGTACAGATGAGGTGCAGATCAATCAAATGGACGTATTGCAGCTGAAGAATAACATCATTCCTAAAGGCTTGATACCTCTAGAAGAACTTTTTGATGAGGATGATGTAGCCCGCAAGCCAACATTGCAGCAGACAGAGAAGGGTGTAGAAGAGGTCAACATTGGTACAACTGCCAATCCAAAGTTGGTAAAATTGTCCAAAGCATTACCGCCAAAGATCAAAGACAAATATATCAGTTTGATGGCTTCATTTGTAGATGTATTTGCTTGGGATTATTCTTATTTAAAGACCTATGATACAAATATCATTCAGCACACAATACCTATCAAGCCCAACCAAAAACCATTTAGACAAAAGCTAAGGAGGATAAATCCAAAGTTGCTGCCATCCATCAAAAAAGAGGTAAATAGGTTGTACAAATCGGGTATCATTGTGCCCATCAAATTTTTAGATTGGATATCTAACTTAGTGATTGTACGTAAGAAGATCGGTGAGATCCGCCTATGCATTAATTTTAGAAATATAAATAAGGTCTCGTTCAAGGACAACTATTTGCTGCCCAAGATGGACCATATACTTTAGTGAGTAGTGGGGGCATCTCATATGTCGCTGCTTGATGGTTATTCCAGATATAACCAAATTTCCGTCCATGAAGATCATAGAGACAAGACAACATTCACCACTCCATGGGGAACCTTCCACTATGCCAAAATGCCATTCAGTTTAAAGAATGCAGGTGCCACATTTCAGCGGGCAATGGACTTTGGCATTTGTGAATGAGAAAGAGGTGTTTTTGGTGGTGTACTTGGATGAATTGACGGTGTTTTCAAAGTCTAATGAAGAACACATGCATCACCTAAAAATTGTCTTTCAAAAATGCAGGAAATATGGTCTATCGCTAAATCCTAAGAAGAGCTTGTTTGCCATGGAGGAAGGCAAATTACTTGGGCACATCATTTCAAAAGATGGCATTCGTATAGACCCATCACGTGTGCAAGTAATTCAGCAAATCGATCTGCCCAGAAACAAAAAGGAAATACAATCATTCACTGGTAAGATGAATTTTCTGCATCGTTTTGTACCTAATCTTGCAGAACACTTTAAAGAAATGACCAACATGCTTAAGAAGGACAGCCAGGTGAAATGGATGGATGAGGCGGTAAAATCTTTCAACTTGGTCAAATTGGCCCTTTCTTCAGCTCCAGTTCTAGTAAGCCTGGACTATACTCAAGATTTCATAGTGTTTTCTTTTGCTTCAAAGCATACTATGGCAGCAGTGTTATTGCAGAAGAAAGAGGGTCATGAAAGACCCATTGCATTTTTCAGCAGAGCTATAAGAGACACAAATTTAAAGTATAACATCATTGAGAAGAAAGCCCTGGAATTGGTGAAGGCATTGAATGATTTCCGGGTATATATCCTACATTCTCACATTCTGGCCTATGTTCCTAATACTGCTGTAAAGGATGTTTTAGTGCAGACTGATCCGGAAGGGAGAAGAGGCAAATGGATTGCATCCTTGCTAGAATACGATGTGGAGATAAAACCTACAAAACTAGTGAAAGGACAGGGGTTGGCAAAGCTAATGGTTGAATCAAATTTGCATGCATTGGACATAAATCTGATCGCTGCCATGACCGATGATAATGAGGAAGGAACGTCAATTCAGGTATCCGAAATGTTTGCATTGTCCCCATTGTATTCTAATATAATATATGTGCTGC